>CAUYRT010019749.1:0-21660 GCA_963574885.1 Lepilemur ruficaudatus
GCATGCCTGTAGTCCCAGCTACTCGGGAGGCTGAGGCAGAAGGATTGCTTGAGCCCAGGAGTTTGAGGTTGCTGTGAGCTAGGCTGATGCCACAGCACTCACTCTAGCCCGGGCAACAGAGTGAGACTCTGTCTCAAAAAAAAAAAAAAGAAATAAAATAATGACTTTAGTTTAAGTTTTAAGCAATACTTATATATACCGGCAAAAATAAAGTACATTATAAAATGAACACTCACTCACCTCTGAAACTGACAGGCCAATTCTCAGAAGTTCTTCAGCTAATTCCAGAAGAGCTCCAGCAAACACCAGAACAAAGTTTGTGCCATCTCCAACCTCTTGCTCTTGCATGTGAGAGGCCATTACAATCATTTTTGCAGCAGGATGCTGTACCTGGTAAAAGAGGTAATATCAAGATAAACATCTGACCATTAAAGCAACATAAAATCATTAATTTCCACTTCCTAAATCAATAGGCTCCAATTTCCCCATGGGCTACAAAAATCCCATTTTAAAATTTTTATTTCTAATTATTATGGATACATAATAGTTGTATATCTTTATAGGATACATGTGATGTTTTGATACAGGCATACAATATGAATTAATCAAATCAGGGTAATTGGGGTATCCATCACCTCAAGCATTTACCATTTTTGTTAAGAACATTCCAATTTGACTTTTAGTTATTTTAAAGTATACCCTAACTTATTGTTGATTACAGTCACTTTGATGTACTTTAAAATATTGTTGCTTCTATCTAATTATCTACCTATATTTTTACACCCATTAACCACCCCCACTTTACCCCCTGCCTCCTCACTACCCTTTCCCAGCCTCTGGTAACCGTCATTTTACTGTCTCCCTGAGAGCAATTGCTTTGAACGTAACTCTCATTTGGTCACACTGCTATACACTACTTAGTGTTCTCATAAGAAAAAAAATCCAAATCCCCATAATCCTATCAGTATAAATGCAACACTATAAAAACCTCAAAGTGCACCTTCTTCTGATGCTTAGTCACCTAGCACATACAGCTCCCTAGATAAAATTCAGCACATCATCATACGTCTATTAAATTAAAAAACAAAGTAATTACAACCACTAAACCTAGACATTTCTTTAAAAAGGCTTCAGAACTAAAATAGGCAACAATTAACTTGGTCATGAGTCGCAGTATGTACTTGTATGTTCTTATTGTAAGGGCTACCCTTTGTGGTTTTAAAAAAAGGGGAGTGTAACATTTTTCTAAAAGTACATAGAAAATTTTATGTGGATTTTATTTTTAGGATTTAATTTTAGATACTTTTACAGAAATAAGCCAAAAAGTAACAAGTGATAGCAGTGGGAAAATTATGAAATGGCAGCACTGTGACTTTATTATATTTACAATACCCCCATTATAATTTAATAACTCCTGAGAACATCAGAGTGTACAATAACATTAACATTGACAATGACAAGTCCCTTCACAAATATTTTGTGGAGTTAAGATTTTAAGCTGAATATGTTCTTTAAAAATATATTGTTATTTGGGAAGTTAGAGAAATTTTAATTTATCTACAGTTTCATTTAAAATACAAGATTACGTTCCAGTTCTTTTAAGGGCTAAGCTTCACGAAAATTCCCTGAGGTTGAACTATCATTCTTTAATTACAAGGCCGCTAGATGAGGAATGGCTCTCCATGCATGTTCAGATGCCGGAGCTTCCCCACAACCCTGCTGCTGGTACCTATTCTATAGATTTTACAACAATAAAACTATAGCTGAACAAGGTAAAAATCCCATTACCTGACTTTTTATTTTCATAAAACCAAACTGTTATTTTTAAAAAAACACTGTTTTATGTGTCAGATGTGTCTGCATTATGGAATAATTCACTTCAGTGTCCCTCTATAGAATAAGCATATTCTACTCAATTTGATATGGTTATTAGCAAATATACTTTTATCACAACCAATCCCTCTATAAATCAGTAACTTTTTTGAGTAGCTAAAATGTTAAACCTAAAGAGGACTCTTTATAATTAGAAAAATCTGTGTAATAAATTTTCAGTTGAAAAAAAAGTCCATTATCCAATCTAAAATAAGAGATTCCTATTATGTTAAAATATACTTAATTTTGACGTCATCAAAACATATGGCTCCTTTTAAAGAAATAACTTACTTCTAGTTCTCTTAAAATAGTTGCTGCATCATTTGTCACAAACAACTTCTCCAGGTGGTTGATAACCATTTTGTTCATTCCTCAAATAGTTAAAAAAGAAAAAGAAATCATTAATCAAATCCTTTCCCAAATACCCAGGAAAATCTAGTGAAAAAATATGAATTTGTATTTCTTAAAATATCTTTGTAAGAACTCAACGCTTACTATCTATTCATTAAGTCTATCTCACAGCCCCATGGAATTTTCCTGACCACACACTCATATTATTTCTTTTCTTTCTAATTTCCTCCAATTGCTAGAGAGGATTCCAAATCTCACATTTTTGCTAACTTCTATCTTCTGTTTGCAATACTCCTGGCATGCAACAAATGCTCAATAAACACAAATTATATATTAATGTAAAAAGACTAAAATGATCTATTTAACAGTATATTTAGTTTTATGCTCATTCCATAAATCTATCGATTTCAATTGATGGTAGAAGGCAAGAAGAAGAAGAGAATTTTCTCCCTTAAACTATAATGTCACTTTTTATCAAAGAACTGTTCAGTGTTTGTCACAATGAACCTTACGTACTATCGAAACAGTGAAAGTGCTATTATTTTTCTAGCTTCTCAATATGATAAAAAACATCTTGATTCCTATTCTTCTAAAGAGATTCTAGTTGCTGATTAAAAATGCTGTATTGGTATCAAAGAACTATGAAATTAACTTTCAAAGCCATATTGTAAATATAATATCCTTGGAACAAACTTGAAAGAAGAGCTAGTACACCAAATTCTATTACTGTATATTTTAAAACATGACTTTAGAAATTACCATTTGGTCCATATGCTGTACGAGTGGTTTGGGCAAGCTCCTTGCAAGCTTGTATGTTTCTATACACAGCCTCTTCTAATCCTGAAAAATGCTGTTAAAAAAAAAACTTCTAATTAGATAGGACAGTGAAATAAGAATTTTCAAATACAAGGTCTTTGCTTATCTTGCTTCTAATAAAGAGGCAGAATAACTTAGATATTTGGCACCGGGGAGCTGGTTATAAGTCTTAGCTTTCTGGCTAATTAACTTACATTTCCCTAATATTTCTTCATCTGTAAAATGGAGGTAGTAATAATAGTTCCTACCTCACGGACTGCCAAAACAAACAATATTTATGCATGAAAACATGGCATTTGATATTAATAAAGAATCCATAAATATTCTCACTAGTTGAATGAATAAAGCATGACACTTTAAGGAATCGCAGGTACCTATTTACACATCGAATCACAGGGCCTACCATTCTTTAAAATGTAAGATACAAGGAACCATGCTAGAACTGATCAGATAAAGGACATGAGGTATCTTAAGTAAAATACCTTTCCAGAGTTTATCAGTATTTCCTAACTAAAAGTAGAAATGTGGTATATTTTTCTTGCTGTGTTAGAACATGGGCATGGTAAAGCCAGCAGTTCTACATTCACTGGGAATTCCCACTTAAATGTATTTGCCTCTCAAGTGTTCAGGGACTAACGTACACAGACGATTGAATGCTCTTTTGAATTACAACACAATTTCAATGTATAGATATTAAAAAACTGAATTGCTCACAACACTGAAATTCTCAAATTTACACTTTGAGAGCTGGGATTTTATTTGGGGCCTCAGAGAGGTTTCATAAGCCTATTGCTCATGTAAACATTTTCCTAAAGTTGTGTTGCCCAATACAGTAGCCATTAGCCACTTGTGGCTAGTTAAATTTTAAAGTAACTAAAATACTTGGTCCCTCAGTTGCACTAACCACAGTTCAAGGGACCAGTAGCTACATATGGCTAGTGGTTATCATATTACACAGTGTTGATAAAGAAAATTTCCAGCACTGCATAAAGTTCATTGGATAGTACTGCTCTAAAATACAAGGCATGGTTTTTAAAACATCCATGAAAGAAACTGTGATCCAAACAAGGTTAACAGCCACGACTTTAGAATTATTGAACTCCTAACAATAGAATTTAAGTCTGACATCCTGGCTTATACTCTTCTTTCCTCTCACTACCATTTTCTCAGAAACAGCCATCTGATCACAAATCAGATCCCATCACTATCATACCTAAGACCTTTCAATGGCTTTCTACCATTCTTAGCACAAAATGCAAATCCCTCTTCAGGGATACAAGGCCCTACATGTTCTCCTCTCCCCCTCTGTCACCTATTTCGTTTGTTTTTTAAACGAAGTCAAACTCATTCCATCCTCAGGGTCTTTGTAACAGCTGGTTCCTCAGCCTGGAACATTTTCCCCTCTCAGCTTGGCTAGCTCCTGTCACTCAGCACTGACCTAAGAGTGCTTCCCTGAACATCTTAATCATTTTGTCTACCCCAATCCTTCTTTTTAAAGACAGACTTTTTACTTCCTGTAATTCTCTACCATACTATAGTTTATTTCCTTCATCATTATTCGAAAATTTCCTTATTTGATCATTTATTATTTCTACCTCAGAAGAATACAAACTCTAGGAGAACTGAGACTTTTGTCTTTCATTGCAGTCCCTTCAGTACCGATTTACCAAATGGAATATCTCAGTGTTCTGCAGAAAACCACTAGTATCTGAATGACAACTAAATGATGCTTTGTGATACATAAATTTCCCAAACCTATATTGGGAAAAAAATAATTCAAATTGGAAGCTATGTTTTTTTTTTTTTATGAGAGCAGTCACTGTCATTATCTTTTTAAAAAAATTTTTATTAGAGACAGGGTCTCACTGTCTCCCAGGTGTGAATGCTGTGGCACCATCATAGCTCACTGCAGCCTTGAACTCCTGTGCTCAAGTGATCCTCCCACTTTAAGCTTCCCCAATATCTGGGACTACAGGTGCACGACACGATGCTCAGCTAATTTAAAAAATTTTTTTTGTAGAGACTGGGTCTAGCTATGTTGCCCAGGCGGGTCCTAAACGCCCTGCCTCAAGGAATCCTCCCGCCTTGGCCTCCCGAAGTGCTGGGATTACGTACCCAGCCCCAAGGTATTTCAAAAGTGCATCCTACAAACAAGAACCTAGCTCCGTACTATTAATGCTCCCTCTACCTCCCATACAATCTTAAATTCAACCGAAATGATCTAATTCTTTAATTAAACACGTAAAATATGGAGAACAAATAAAGGAATACCACTATTTGAACAGCCAAAAACCCAAATTTATCAACAGTGCTGTATGATTTTTTTTTTAAAACTATGTTCCTGAAATTACATCAAGACCAGGCCATAAAACAAAATATTGCTATTTGGGCCAGGGTATAACTTATCCTGTGGGTTACAAAGGTTTAAAACAGAACTCAAAGATACCATCTTTTGGTCCCATCTCCTCAATTTAAAGATGAGGAAAGGGGTCCGTATTAGGTCAAGCTCGCTAACGTTAAGTCGAGACTGGAATACATTTCGCACTGCTTCTCAGAACTAACTGGAAGCCCTGTTTCTCACTTGGGAGGAAACGACCCGATCCACGCTCTCCTCTCTAGATCGCCCGCTTCTCGTCCCTTCCCACGCCGTAACTCGCGAACCGCGTGTCAGTCACGTTGCAGTTCCCAAGGCAGTTTCACTCGCATTACTCAACTTCAGCTCCACAGCACCCTTTCAGGGTGGAGGGCCCCATCAGCCCCACATGCAGAATGAAGGAAAAATGCACGACTGGCTTTGTATCTGCCCAGCGCACGAATCCTGCGGCCTTACCCCTCGACCATCGCTTTTTCCCCCTTGGCCTTCCCTCCACGCCCGAGCCCGCCCGAAAACACCTCCGTTTCTGGAACCTTCCCCCGACCGCTGTGCCAGGGGAGCACGCCCAGCCCGTTAGCAGGCCCGCCTTCTTTGCTGCGGCCGCCGCAGCCCTATGCCGACTCTCCCGCCGCACCCCCTTCCTCCATCCCTTACTTTCGCTCCGTCCTTGAGCATCTGGGCAAAGCCCGGGGCCTTGGGAACGTGAAGCGCCATGGCCAGTCCGCAGGGAGCGGCTCACGCGCTCGCTCGTAAGGCCGCGGAGGAGGGGAGGCACACGCACAGCCTTCTGGGAACGCGGCGTGCCGCCGTCTCACGCTCCTCCTTTCTCCAGCGCGCCCGCCTCTGCCCCGGCCGCCTAGTTTGAAGCCTCGCGAGAACGAAAGCAGCGTCCACAGCCAGAACAGAATGGACGATCCCCGATCAGGTCGATCGATGGGGCCGAGCGCAGGGTGCGCGTTCGGGCTTCAGGCTGACGCACGCGCAGTGGGCCCGGGCCGTTGGGGCTCGCTCCTGACCGTCCTCACTGACTAGAGTTAGAGTTGGGACGGTTGATTTTTGCCGTTTCTGGCCTGGAAGCCGCACTTCCTGAGCTTAAGTTCCCACGTACTCTTCCAGACCCAGCCGCCAACGTCAGGACAGGTGTGCCTCTTCTTCCCGAGGCACAGCATCCGCCCTCACCCCCAAAACCTATCCTTGGGCGTCAGCGCTGTGTTGGGCACCGTGGGGAGCGCTGGGAACGTGGAGGTGATGATTAAGTCCTGGGGCTCCTGTGTGCCAGGTTCTGTGTGACTTGCTCTACGTGCGGTATCTTTGTTAATGGTCAGTCTTACAAGTTATCATCACATCCATTTTATAAAAGGGAAACTGAGGTTCGCAAACGGTAAATAATTTGCCCGAGATCGCAGAGCTAGGAAGTGTCAAAGCTGGGATTCCCGCCCAGATCAGACCGGTTGCACGTTGCACGTTCTTAACCTCTATCCACAGTGCTCCTTTCTGCTTGTTCCTGGAAACAGATTCCTTTTATTCCCAGAATCTTTTAAAACTTGATCTCTATGTCCTTTCACATTAACACATGGCTGATTGAAAAAAAGAAGAATTTTCATGTTGTGAAAATAATCCGCTCTCTTTGTAGAAAATACAGAAAACGTGAAACAGACCGTTTTGGTGGGACATTTGACTTGGACACGTATAAAGAACGTAAAACTTTAACTTAAGACAAATTTAGAGTGCCTAAAATAATCTCATGTGTCAAGTGTCTCATTGGTTCCTATTTTTTCTAATAAATATTTAAGACGCATAATTATTAAAATAAAAAACTCTTGACACTTCAAGTAAAATGGTATGTAAACCACCCATTTAGAAACATGGTAAGAGAGAAGCGGTTCTCAAAGTGTGTTCCAGGAACCTCTGAGGTTCCCCAAGACCTTTTCAGGGTCCACCAAGACAAAACTATTTTCATAATAATGTATGACATTTTCTCTCTCATTCTTTAAGTGGGGAGTTTCTAGAGGCCTGCATGATGTGTGATATTACAACAGTTTAAATGTAAAAAGTATGAAAAGCCAGTGTCTTCTATGAAGCCACATAATTAAAGATTTGCAAAATGCAAAACAATGCTACTCTTCTCTATTTTGGAAAGTAGAGTTATTTTTAATAAAAATATGTGTGTTAACAAGCGATGGGTTGATAGTTTTTTTAAAGTTAAAAAGTTATCAGTTTTAATTTATAATACAGCAAATATGATAGTTATAATTCACATAAACAAAAGGTTTTTGAGGACCTCAATAATTTTTAAGAGCCTAAAGGGGTTCTGAGACTGAAAAGTTAGAGAACCACTGTAATAGATCAGTTCCGAACAACAAGACAATTCAAGATTTTCTCATGTACTAGCTAAGAAATAACTCATTCCTTCGACTCAAAGAGAATGAATATTACTTATAAACAGAGCTAACACAAAACTGAAAGGGGCTGAAATGACACGATAAAATTTTATTAATTAAAAATGACTGAGGAATCAAAATCTTTAAAAAATGTATAGCTAGACCATGGAAAATTGAACTTGAGGACAAAACAGTTGAAGAATCAACTGTTTTGTTGAAAGTCTATAATAAAAATTTGATCTTACATTAATTTTAATAAACTGGAAATGAGAAGAATTAAAATCAATTTTAATCTTCTGTATGGTAATTTATCAAGGAATGAAATTGGTTTAATTGCTAAGAATGCTTTTTAGATGAAAATTCTTAATTTTATGTAATTTGGGATAAATTGTACTCGTTATACAGTCAAGACATCAAGGGCAATATTTCCACTGGGTCCAAGTAGTAGATCAAATATTTCTTGCCCGGAAAATAAAACAAACACAAATACTTAATGTGGCTTCAAGGCTTAGGTTCTGGCCCTTGCTTCTCTCACCCTAATCTTCTCCCTCTTGGCCTTACTGTCTTTCTGGACCCAATAACCAGAATAGTTTATGCTGTCCACTTTCCTTCTTCTGCTTCAGGGTCTTTGTCCTTGCTGTTCTCTCTACCTAAAATGTTCTTCCACTCCCTTTTGGCTAGGTTAATTCTACTTCAATAAGCAGGCTCTTTGATTAGAAAGCCTTTGATGACCTCCCAAGACATTCCCTGTTTGTCATTCTCATAGCTTCTGTGCTTCTTCATAGCACTTACCACAGTTATAACAGCAAAGTTATTATGTTTCTCCATCAGCAGGTAGACCCTGAAGCAGAGTCTGCCAACCTCCTCATTTGCCAGAAAATGAATAAACTCCTCTTTCCTTCTCCTCAAACCACTTGTCCTTGTTCTTCTGACACAGCCTCAGAAAAGTGCCAAACTTTTGGTCACACCTGTATGTTTTCTTTGCTCCAAAATCTGGTGTTAGGGGATATGTTTGGATTTGAAGAGAGCTAAATTGATGCTGAGCTTATGACCAATGTAGCACTTGGTAATATCAATCCCAATGCTATCACCAATATATTTATTCTCTATTAATAATTTCTGTTTTTTCAGCCTGATATTGTTTTTCTTCCAACAAATAAGATTCCTCTACTAGAATGTGACATAGTTGGGGCTCTAAGATAAGGTTTCTAAATTGCCTTATTTAAAAAACTTCAAGCAAAGTTCCTGTATCTATTTTGGCTGCATTAATCAGTTGACTGCAAGAGCCCATAAATCTCAGGTTTTAGTTTTCTCTTTTTCCTAGTTATAGGGGAAAAGTCTTTCACAGAGATAAAGATGGGCTGGTTATGCTCATTTTTTTTTCATACTTGTAGGGAGGAAAGGGATGCCATAATAAAATATCATAGACTGGGTAACTTAAACAACAGACATTTATTTTCTTCTAGTTCTGGAGGCTGGAAGGTCAGGGTGCCAGTCTTACGACACTTCCCTTGGCTTGTAGGCAGCCACTGTCTCACTGTGCATTCACATGACCTCTTTCTTCTCTGTTCATGGGAGAGAGAGAGTGAGCAAGCTCTCTAGTGTCTCTTCTCATAAGGACATTAATCCTAAGGTATTCCACAGTAAGGAGCGTAGCTCTTGCCCTGCCAAGGTTCACTGAAAAATCACTGACAGAGGCAGTGACAGAGGCAGAGAATTAAATGGAGAAAAAGATATAAATTTATTTAACATGTATAGATGGGAGCCTTCAGAATGAAAACAACTCCGCAACGGGGTTCAGAGGGTTACGTGCCTTTCTGGTAAAATGGGTTATGGGAGGGGGGAAAAGAGGAATTCTGTTGAGGGGCAATAAAGGATTACTAGGAAGGATGAATGGATGGGAAACAAAGATTAACTGGTGAATAATTCTTTGCAATTTGAGTGAGTCTGACTGTCATTGTCTTCTTAAAGAGTCTGTTCAGGATGGTCATATTTCCTGGTCTTATAAGGAGGGGAAAAAAAAGAACAATTGCTCTCCTAGGTGGGTCTCAATCTTAGATAAAGAACCTTCAACCTTTTGGGAGAGCCCCAATGATTGAAGGAGAGATCAGAGAGAACTTGAGGCTTCTTTAGTCTGTCTAGCATGTCGAAATGTTTTGGAGCATTGGTTTCAGAGCCCCAGTACCACTCTTATGACCTTGTTTAACCTTAACTGCCTCCTTGTATGCCCTACTTCCAAATATAATCAAATTAGTGGTTAGAGCTTCAACATACGCATTTTGGGGGACACAATTCAGTTCCTAACACTCTATTCTTATAGAAATCTTGTTGTCATGATTAATTTCTCTGATAAATAAGATTTGCCCTGACTCATATAGTGCCTGTATCAGACCATCCACCGTCGGCATGGGTGTTGAGCCACAATTCTGTGATCTTTGGACTTTCATCTATTCTAAGAACCCTGCAGTAGGAAGAACCATTTAAATATTTAGTCTGACGGAGGACCAATGGATACCAGCCTCAAATCGTTGAGAGACAGAAGATTTCCTATAAACCAATTCTCTGGGGGCCACAGGGAAATGCTGAATGGCAAATTTATCACCAACCTTATTTGAATACATAGTCTGCTCAATCTGAATGGGTAACACATGGGATAAATCTGGAGAAGTAATTTTCTTCTATTCTGGGAGCTTTGGTGTATGAATTAGGCTCTTTGAGGTTGCAAGGAAAGGAATCCTGAATGCTGAGAGTACTTCAGAGGCGTGGTTTATTCAGGATTACAGAAAAGTAAGAAATAGCAAAACTGCCCTAGAACTCAGATTGTTACTAACCAACCAGGTTCTTTGTCCATTGCCCAGATAAAGGCCAATATACTGAGACAGCAGGAGTTGCAGCAGAGAAAGAGTTTAATATCACAAGATGCTGAATGAGGAGATGGGAGAAGTTTCTCAAATCCATCCCCTCAAGAATTTGGGGGCTAACATTTTTAAAGGTGGCTTGGTAAACAAAGGGCTGGGGAAGTGAGTTGCTGATTGACTGGGGATGAACTCAGCGTTGGGAAGCAGAAATTGTCTTCTTGGCTGAGACAGTTCCTAGGTAGAGGGTCGCAGAATCTGTTGGATCAGTTCCCACGCATGGCCACTGGTCTAGTTGATGTCAGCTGGTCCCCCTGAATGCAGAGTCTGGAAGATATCTCAAAGATCAGTTTCAGGTTTTATAATAGCGACGTTATCTATAGAAGTGATTGGGGAAGTCACAAATCTTGACCCCATCAGGGATACATGACACTTAAGCAGCAAATGGGTACAGCAGAGGCAAGTTAGGGAACAATGGCTGGTTAACTTTTAGCTGTGTCTTCGGTAGAAATCAGACTTTTATCACAGTTCCTATCTTAGGATCTTACATTATTTTAATATAGGTGATTTCAAGATGTCTTTTCATGTATATCACCATAGATTGTGTGTCTCTGACTTACCATTCTCATCCCTTAGCTTATTTTTGTTTCTATGGCTTCTACCAAGGTGGCATCTGCTTCTCTTCACCTCTTTCAACTGCTGACCTCTTTTTCTTCTATGTCTTATCTTCAGCTAGTCTCCTTTTCTCTGTGGGTCTCTCAGTTTCCTCATGTTCCCTCCTCACCACCCCCCTACCAGCTGGGGCTCTATGTGTTGCACATTCAAACATCTCAAGAGAGAGGAGAGGATTGTTTCATTTTATTGCTCTCCAACAAAAAGCCCCCAGGTTCTGCTAAATTCTCAAGTCAAGCAACCTCAGAGGATACCACAAGCCTCCATGGCTGCCTAGGCATAAGCAAGAATTCCTGGTGCATTCCATGGTGACTCCTGGGGCACTCCATGGTGACTCCATGGTGACCAAGGTGAAGGGTAGCCTTAATGTGCAGAATGCTCTGTGGCTGTTTTGTTCCAAACAGGGCTCTGTGTGTGGTCCACATTCATAGTTTCAGAACTAGTCCAGTCAATCTCTCTGAGGCTCTGCTGTAGGTAGTAGTTCCCTTAAAGTCCTTCCAGATCAAGGCCAAGTAAGAAAAAATAAAATCTATTACAGTTTATTACCATTCTAAGGATGGAGATCTTGAACTAAATGACAGTGAGTGATTTTTTTCCTTACTTTAAATATTGGTTTAGTTGCCCTGGTGTCTATCTGTGCCTCACTGAGATTGAGCTGGTTAGATTATGGAGATGACAAGGGTGAAATGCAGTGAGATGCATTTAAATTCTATTGGTGATACCTTAGCTATCTGCAGATGGATGAAATCTCTATTTCAAGTGACTTGAGAGAGAAGTTTCCCTTCAGTTTTTATGAATAGATTGTTGATACATTAAGACTGCATTTATCTGTTCTTTTTTAGTAAAATTAGGAGTTACTGTCATAGTTCCCCTGATGGATGTGCTAGACGGGCCCAGGTGTGCGGTCCTGTACTGAGAGACTGGAAAGCCCAAACTGTGTTTCTCAGATTCCTTTGCCGTTGTGATTACTGGATACAAATAAATCTCCATCAATTAGATACTTTCCTGTGAGGATTGGAAGGTGGAGGGAAAGGAAAACAAATAGAACCAAAGTCTATTTTCATGCTGCTTTGGCATTTCTGCTAGCAAATGGAGTCTTGAGATGATGCGTTTTTGGCACCACTACCCTGGTACTTGCTCTCCAGCTTTGCAGGTGCACAGGGCAGCTGTGGGGACGGCGGCAGCTGCCTAACCTTGGCTTCTTGCTCTCTGGGTCACAGCTGTGGTTGTGTGCTCTTGGTCTCAGTCCATTCAGTGACGTTTCCTGATTCCCCACGTTTCTGATGAGTCACAAAGTGTAGGTCCCAAGGTGGGCGAGTTCTGAAACATCTGGGATTGACCACCTTGGAGGTTGTTTCTCCAGCCCATCATGCATTTTCAGTAGTCTGATTCCCTGTATTGAACCCTACTGCTTATAATAATACCTCGAGTGGTTTCTGTCTCCTACATGGGATGCTGATTGATACAATCCCTGTATCTATGGCTGTTAGGAAGCTAAAAACAGTCATGGCCAGGCTTCTGAGCTCACGTTGAAATGAAACACAGAAGTCATACATAATCTTACCATATCCAGTTTTAACTCTTGATTTAAAAAAAAAAAATTTTGTTTTTAAAATTAATTCCTGTGGCTGACCCAGGCTTGGCAGTTAGAACTGAGAGTCAGGAAGGATTTTAAGATGACACTGATGAGGAAGGTTGAGGAAGTCCCGATATCGAGTGATAGAGGTCCCCTCTTCTCAGCCTCATACTTTGAGATAAAGTAAAACAACAGCCACTGATTATTTTTCCACTCCCTGGTACATATAGGGAACATTTTGTTTCACAATGCTGCAGATTAAAAAGGCCAAATTATATAAATTATATGGTGAAGATTTTCTGTTATTAAACTTGTTATGGTCTGTTGGTATCCGGCCTTTCTGACTTTGTTCTGGTGGACCATAATATAGTATATTACCTATCCCTCCACCTTTTAAGAAAGATAAATCTTCTGCTCTTTTTTGAATTATGGATTTATCCATTTTTTACTGATTATTCTTTTTTACATTTTAGTCAGTTTCCCATGACAAATTGCAAGTCTGTGTTTCTCAGGTAAATATTCTGTGCAAGGAGCAGGCTTTTGGTAAGGCTATTCCACAGTAAATTACTTTTCCTTTCTGTGTATTTTTCGCAGAAATCTTTCAAGAACAAGATAAAATGTTTGCAGCTTTTACTGATCTTTAGTCAGTATTTGACTCTGTGCATAGGAACCGTTTGCAGGCTCAGCTGTATAAGTACAATATTAAACACAGTCCTGATTTTTACATAGAATTTGAATCTTAATACCAGTGCAAAAATCTGGGTTTGGAAGAACAGTCTCCTGACCAATTAAATGATTATTTCCAAACAAGTAAAACAGATTTTGACCACCTTGTTTCCTTTTAGTTGTTTCATAATATTTCAAATTACTTTTGGATGAGCTAATTGGATTGAATTGGTCCCTCCCACGAGAGTAGAGACTGCAGGCAGTGGCTCACTCCTGTATTTTGGGAGGCTGAGGCAGAAGGATCACTGGAGGCTAGGAGTTCGAGATCAGCCTGGGCAACACAGGGACATCCCACTTCTACTAAAAAAAAAAAAAAAATCAGCCAGGTGTGGTGGCACACAACTGTAGTCCCAGCTACTTGGGAGGCTGAGGCAGAAGGATCACTTGAGCCCAGGAGTTCGAGGTTGCAGTGAGTGATGATTGTGCTACTGTACTCCAACTTGGGTGACAGAATGAAAACTTGTCTCTAAAAATAAATAAATAAAAATATTTTAAATTAAAAGAAAATACGACCAAGAACCTGCTAAGGTAATTTCTAGAACTTGATAATTAGTAGATAACACTTATTACTTTTTTTTTTTTTAGATAGGGTCTTGCTCTGTCTCCTGAGTACCTAGGACTACAGGTGCGTGCTGCAGTGTCTGGCTGGTTTTTTTGTTTGTTTGTTTGTTTGTTTTTGTAGAGATGGGGTCTCACTGTGTTGTTCAGGCTGGTCTCAAGCTCCTGGCCTCAAGTGCTCCGAACTTGGCCTCCCAAAGTGCTGGGATTACAGGAGTGAGACACTGCACCTGGCCCTGTTTTCTAATACTACATAAAGAAATGGCTTGAATTCAGGCACTGTATTAGTTAGCTATTGCTGTGTAATAAACTCCAAAACTCGGTGGCTTAAAACAACAGCCACTGATTGTTTTTCACAAGCCTGGGACTGCTGGGGCAGTCTGACAGATCTGACCAGGCTTTGCTGTGTTTGGCAGGGATTGCCTGTGTATCCGCAGTCAGCTGGTGGCTGGGTTGTTGGGGGGAGGCTGTTGGCAGGTTTCAAGGTCTCAGCTGGGGCAATTCAGCTTTGCCTCACGTGGTCTCATCCTCCAGCAGGTGACCCGGGTTTGTCCTCATGGAAATGGGGCTGGGAAAAATGTGCAGTTACCTTTTGCTACCATCCCATCGGCCAAAGTACACCACGTAGCCAAGCCCAGAGTCAGTGTGGGATGGCAGTATCAGAGAGTGTAGATATAGGAGGCGTGAAAATTGAGAACAATAGCACAACCAATCTACCACAGCCCTTCTAAAGCCCCAATCATCCTTTTTGGCAAGAGTTTTCTAGCATTCATTTACTTTGTGTTCAACAACTTCCTTCAACAAATCATCTTAGGAAAATATTGGAGCCAATTTACCTTGCAGGATTCACTAGAAAGCAATCTTACTTAATTTAATATGTCCTTTGGATGTTTTACTGAGTTTTTTTTTTTTTTTCTTGAGCCACAGTGGGTAACTGGAAATATCTGTATTGAAAAAATCCTGGCTAAAAGTTAGTGTGGCCTTGATTTATGTCACAGAACTTTGTTGTCTTACTTTCCCATTATGAATTTAGAAATTTTTAGAGGGCATGATATTAGTCCTTTTTAAAGGTACTTGGATGTTTGCCTTGGGTAGTTCCTCAATTTTTTATGTTTTACTCTAGTACACAGAATTATCTGCACCCTGAATTTTAGTTTGAGAAGATAATTTTTAACCATGCTTTATCCAATTCTTATTAAAAGCCAAAATTTATGCCTGACAGAAATTCCCTGAAAGCTATGCGGTAGCTTTAGATAATTTATTTATTTAGATAATTAATTTTGCCCTTGGATCAAGCCAGACTATCAAAAAGTTCTAGTGGTTTGGAGAACTGAGTTTGACAAATTATATTTTTGTATCATGCCATTGTCTTATAATGAAAATTAAAATGAACAGCCAACTATCGTGGACTAGTTATCTCTACTCTAGGCCTGTTTTTGTGGATGTCAATCATTTTATTATGTGATATCTTTTTTATATGACCTGTGGACAAAAATTTATCATATCATTGAAGTTTTGTTTTTATTTTATGACTTCTATGAACCTTACAATTTTTTGTTTCTCTCTTTACTTTAATTGTTAGAAACTTAGGGCCAAATACGTAGCCTACCTCTACCAACTCTACAGGGCTCTGGTGCACCATCTCTGTATAATACTCTTACTACTTGGTTTTATTATTTTCCTGCTTGTTTTTTACTTTTTTGGCTCAAACTATCTCAGCTTAAAAAAAAATCCTTGTTGATCTTATTTGTTTTTATAAGCCATATCAAATCCTTTATGGGCTCAGGTGGAGTGTAAATGTATTTCCCTAAAGTGCTTGTTTGTGGATTTACAGGTGGCTTGGGAATGACTAAAGGGGTTAGAAGCGTCACTTCAGGATGATTTTTTTTTTTACTAACTTAGGAGAAAGAATTTATAATTTGTTGCTTGAACTAGAAACACATCCACACCATAAGTAGCACATCAGCAAAGCTAAAACAAGCTTGAGACCATCCTACATTCATTACTATACATAGATTACATTACGAACAATAAGGGGAACAAGAGGATGCCTGTAGAGTTTTTTTTTTTTCTCAAGGTTCACACACTATTTGATTCATACAAGATGGTTCCCAATTTCTTTTAGGTACTTAGCCCATGAGCCAGTACTTATTTTTGTGGTTGGATTAGTAAGGACGCTTAATGGTTCAAATGCTTATCAGCCATCATCATTCCCACTTGTCCTATTCTTAATGTTTTTGCTATTTTTATTACAATGATTTCCACTAGGATTTTCATTAGGGTCAGTCATTAGTCTCAGTGGAATAAAATGAAGAATGAATCTATGTGTCTATTTATGTAGCAGTCTGCTACAGCAATTACATTTTCTTACTGAGATTTGATCGTGCAGTGTTTTGTTCCTTCCCGATAGTCACTCTCTGACTCCACGCCGAACTGTACCACTGAGGTGCAAGTTAAATCACATCAGGAATCCTGATGCGGAAGGAGGGTAGTGGCTACTCAAAGTCCCTTCCAAAAGAACTTTTTAGCCTCTGACATCATCATACAGTGATTTTTGACAATTTAGGAAGATGTAGTCTAACAACAATTAGAAATTAACTTTCTGAGATGAGTAAGAAAGTTTTTTAGGGATTGGAAATGAGAAATGAGAGGTACAAGACAATATGTTTGGAAAAGAAAAATATAATAATGTACAGTTTGTCAAAAAAAAAAATCGCAAAAGAAAAAAGGGGAAAAAAGTCAGCAAGGAAAATTCTTGTCTCTAAGCCTGTACACTTTCTTCTCATTTGAGATAGGGAAAGACTCCTAGACCCTTTACTGGGGCCTTTTGGACTGAGAGTTGTTATAAAATAATACCTCTTATTCCTGTAAGCTTTGTAGTTTTGTTTCTACAAGAGCAAATAAGAACAGGGGTGAGAATGCACAAGCTAAGGGCAGTCAGAAATGCTGATAGTAGCAAGAAGTGACAGCTAACAGCCAGACAAGGGCCTGACACGCTTAAAGGAGACTCGATGAGCTTGGGAGACGTAAGTGAGGCTGTTTAGTGAAGCCATTTCATGTATCAGTGTGTTACACTTAGAGTGATCATTGGCTAAGAATAAACAAAATAAAGATCCTCACGCCTTGTTTAAGGGGTCATTGAAGCTGTAGAATACATTTCAGTTCTATCAAAAATGATTCAAATATTTAAAAACATCTTTTGCTTCCTGATGGGGTGAGCTTTGCTTGTCTGGAAAATTCATTTATGTAGAAAATGTCATTCCCCTAATATTATACATGAATGAAATGCTACTGTATTTAACATCAATTAAATGTCAGTAGCATGATTAGTATGTTATTTAGAGCAGTGTTGTGATGGCTTTGGTGCAGACTCATAAGTCTTTATCCCACCATGTGAAAGACAACCTGGGTAGTTTAATCAGAGTCACGCAGAGTGACTAGGGGGTTCAGCTGAGTGAACTTTTCGAAGTTATGTGGGATGAGGCAGCAGATCTTACACTATGCCCACCCACCCCCAGCCCCTTCCTGTGAGACTGTCGACTGTGATCCTGTTTTCAGCGAAAACAGCATAGGAAAAATGTCAAAAAGAAGCAGAGAGAAATAAACCTTGGAGGTCTCTTAGCTAACTCTTGCTGCTGG
Source organism: Lepilemur ruficaudatus (assembly GCA_963574885.1). Taxonomy (NCBI): domain Eukaryota; kingdom Metazoa; phylum Chordata; class Mammalia; order Primates; family Lepilemuridae; genus Lepilemur; species Lepilemur ruficaudatus. The sequence continues at coordinate 17,821 of CAUYRT010019749.1, forward strand.
CAACCTGTGGGAGGTCAGGAGCCTATTTGTTAAGGTGCTGATTGAAACTCTGGGACACCAGTTCTTTCCCTTAATACAAAACCAATTTTGAGCCAAGTCATTTAAGACCTTTTGAAACTGACTCTAAAATAGCTTGTGATATCCCGAGGAAAAAATAAACCATGATTTAGTAAACTAAGCGATCCATGGAGTAAAGACTGCTTTATATGGTGTTCTTGCAGAAAGAGAAGGCGCAGATGATACAGTGTGGCCAGAAAAAATCTTTGGCACATCTGTACGAGTTCCAGCTTGAAATGCACCTCGTGGTAGTCACAGCCCAGTAAATGTTTGCTGCCCACCCGCTCTGCGAAATGGGCAGAAGTGTTCTCACCCAGCTTGGAAAATACAAAGTCCATTTGCTCAGTGATGCTCTGGGGGACATTAAGGACTGTTAGTGTCATTTCATAGTGACCCCAGCATTTCGTGTTGCTCCTTCAGATTCATTTTGGCACAGGCTGGTCAACATTTCATTTAAATAATGAACAGGGCTGGCCTAAGATTTGACTTTAATCTCATTGATGATAATGCTGATGGTGAAAATGACAATGACAAGAAATATAATACAGTACAGCATTCCCCACGATAATGAGAATTTGGCCGTATGGTGATTGGCAATTTACTCCCAACTTCTGCTCAGACCCTGTTCTTACTTCATTAATCTTGCAATAACTTGACCCTGAATTTTATAAGAATTAATATTTTTTTGGACTTCACAATGTTATATATTGGGGTTTTATCACATAAGGACAGTGATGATGATGACATGACCCCTTCCTGAGTGTTCACTCTGCACACTGTGCTGAATGCTTTATGCACATTATCTCATTTAATCTTCACAATCACCCTGATGAAAACTCTCTAATTCCTTTGCACTGTACTTAAAATAAAAACCAAATTCAGACAGTCATGGCAGTTCCCACCTGTAATCGAATACTTGGGCAGGCTGAGGTGGGAGGACTGCTTGAGGCCATAACTTCAAGACCAGACTGGGGCAATATGGTGAGAGACTATCTTAAAAAAAAAAAAAAAATTAGCTGTACGTGGTGGCACATACCTGTAGTCCCAGCTAACTGGGAGGCTGAGGCAGGATTATAGCTTGAGCCTGGGAGTTCAGGGCTGCTTGTGAGCTATGACTGTGCCGCTGCACTTCAGCCTGGGTGGCAGAGTGAGACCCAAAACAAAACCAAACAGTCTCAAAACAAAACAGAAACAAAAACAAAACAAAATAAAAACACCCCCAAAACAATAAAACCCAACAAACTCTCTCTACCTGGTCCTCTAGGCACAGCGGGATCTAGCCCCTGGCTACTTCGTGTTTAGCTGCTTTTCTGAGTGCTCTGCCATAGCCACGCTACCTTCAGTTTGTTCTTGGAATGTGCCAAACTCATTCTCTCTGTAGTGCTTTTTCACCAGCTGTTCCTTCCCCTGGACCGCTCTTCTCCCAGACCTTAGTGTGGATGACTCCTTGTCATTCAGGTCCCAGATTAAATCTCACCTCCCCAGAGAAGGTTTCCTTGATAACTCTGTCTAAAGAACCTCCTCAATATCTCTTTCACATCACCCTTTATAATTTTCACCCTAAAACCTCATACTCCCTGGACGTTTCCATGTTAGTTAATTTAAACAACTCTATCTCCAGTGATTGGAATGTAATCTTCCTGAGAATTTGGACTGAATATGTCCTTTATTATTATATCTCCAGCTCTTAGGACAGTGAAAGAAACCCTAGTTTTTGGATGAGGAAGTTAAGGCACATAGAGGTTAAGATCAGGTCTCAGGTCAAACACCTTCTAAAGGGCTTATGAAGGATTTACCCAAGCTCAACTCCACAGCTTATTTTCTTAACCGCTGTGCTATAAAACACTGACTAGGAGATTTCTATACATCACACCTGGAATAATGTAATGATTATCGCTTAAAACTCAACTTAGCTTCCTATGAAGGGAATTCTGGTTGTCTTTTAATCTACTCACTAAGTTAAGTGAGTGGGTAAGAGTTTCTTCATTGAACCACTATGCATCAGATAGTTACCACATTTCTCAAAAGCTCTGAATTTCATGTCTGTGCACTCAAGAAAGAGCAGAGCTGCAAAAACATTTCATTTATGTTCCAATAACTCCGATCAAGATAGATGCTTTTTTTCCCACAGCAGTTTAACTATGAGAAGTGAAGCTTGAATAAACACACAATTTAGGCTATTGTAAATATTCTTGATTAAGAAGCTTGAACATAAGCATAGGAAAAAAGCGAATAATAAATACTATCACTTTTTGTTGTGTTTTCCTGAAAGTGTTTATTTTAAAATATGTAATTTGTGTTTGACAAAATGGCACACACGTTTACAGGCTTGTATTACATTTTCATCGTGTTTTGAATTATATTAAGGAAGAAATATAATTTCTAGGTTCTTCCATATTCTTTTTCATAACCTCTCTTTAAGTTATTTCACACACTGAAAGTTTAATTTAACCATGATAGTTTGGTTTAATAGGTTAAAAGGAATTACGTTGGTTTTAAAATAAATTATGCTGCAAATAATAAAACTGCTAATAGGAAATATATTCCATAACACTAGTGCTATATTTCTCGAGGCTACTGAAGCCCCCCTATTATTATGATTATAGGCAGTCTTAACCTACAACTGACCAATTTATAAAATGAGGTTTGGTGACACAGGGAAATGTGTGTGTGTGTGTGTGTGTGTGTGTGTGTGTGTGTGTTTGTTGAGGAAGGTAGAGAAATTTGCTATCTCTCATCCCATGATGATATGAATTTTTCTTTGTCCTTTAGTTCAGAAATGTTGGGGTGTGACTGTCCCAGTGAGTTAACTTCCTTTTTTGCAATATAGAGTGCTAATGAGATACCGGAACTGGGGGTATCCGGCACAAATCTCCCAGAGGTACTTACTTCTCTCTAAACCAAGAATTTGAGGGAAGACTGCTCATACTACCTGGAGAAAGAAAGGTGAGCTCCTGAGAGCCCAAGGGGGAGGGGGGCTTTACATTTGTATTTTCCCATAGAAATACTGTTATATATCACTGTTGGGTAGAATAGAAATAACAATATTATAGTCTATATCAGACACGTTATAGGTTAATATGTATTTGTATATTTTTAAACTGATCTGGGAAGAAGGAGAAAAACATTTCCAATTCTAAACAACCAATATATAAATTACGTTTGGGAAGATAACCCTTTCCTGAATCGGAGCCTGCTGATTTGACACCATCAAGTTTGTAGCTGGTGAATGTTTGTGACCTTATTATTTCTTCACCTTGTCAGCCAGGTTGGGTTTAGAAATAAAAATGAATACAAAAGCAATTTCCCAACTGAGCATACAATTCCAGTTTTATGAATATACACTGTTATCTTCTATATTACATCTATACACATACTGAAACATCTCTGGAAGATAATATTCTAAAGCGTCATTACAAATTCTTCTTAATTTACATGTCATGCCTTTACTCCATTTTAAGTGTACAATTAAATGATTAGTAGTAAATTTACCAAGTTGTACTCAATGAACCCTGTACATCTTTTTATAACAATAAATATTTGAAATATTAAAAAAAAGAAATAAAAATGAAGAATTAACCTCATAAAGAAACCATATAAAAATAAATCTCTAAGCTGAGTTTCATCTTGTGTCTTCTGTCTTTACACAGAATTTGCAAAAAAGGCATGTCTGAGCTGTTCAAAGAGTGGAGGAAAAAGACAAAGAAAGAAAGGAAGGAAAAATGGAAAGAAGGAAAGAAGGAAGGAGGGAAAGAGGGCAGGAAGGAAACAAAGGGTTGGTGT
>CAUYRT010019750.1:0-13976 GCA_963574885.1 Lepilemur ruficaudatus
GACTGTAATTGATGGAGACTCGGGAGGAAGGTTAAAGTCCATTTTAGAGCCAAGAAAAGAATGGTGTTTGCTCACTGGCAGCATTGATGACTATCTTCTCCTCTGTTGATATAGTAAAATGGGTAAGGAATTAAAATAAGTAACCTAAGGCAGGTCCTAGGTCACCTGGTGGGGGACTTGATGTTCTAACACAGCTGCATGTAGTTAGACTTTACAGTGCTTATTTAGGCAGTAGGGGAATGTACTTTGTAAGATGATTTGTTCAAGATATAGGAAAAAATGTACTCGTACTCTCTTTGATTCTGATGCTATCTTTTTCTATGATTTTGTTCGCTTTTTGTTTTTTGTCAAATATGATTAAATCAGAAAACATCGGGAGGTCATCATTTGACTCAACCTACCCAAGAGATAAAATTATTAACCAAAATGTTCCAAAATGTCCTAAAATATATGCTTTTAGTCACGTATTCCCTAGTGGTGAAGGGTATATAAACTATATATTACTAATGTTCAAGGCCACACTCTAAACCTGGTTTTAACTAGGCCAGAGAGTGCGCCGCTGGCCAGCTATAAAGACTTACCAATTTAAATTCCAATTTGAACCCTGTGGTCTTTTCTCGCGCTCCGGTCCATAACATTTGGAGGCCCCAGCGAGATTTGCCCACTGGTGTCTAGTGGGATTGCAGAGGTCAGGCTTGCCCTAAGAGGGAGCTCCTGAGAGACGTGCCTCAGCTCCAGGGCATTGCCAGCCTTTGCAAGACCGCAGACGCCCCAAACTAGCTAACAATTGGGACAAGGTGAGTCGACCTGTTTGTCTGTCTGAAGGGCCCCAGAGGTTTAAAATTCCTGTGGAGGCTAGACGCAGCTTAAACTCCCAGGAATTAACTCCAATGAGATGTCATTTAGAGTTCTAAAAAGCAGGCATGCCTGCATTTAAAAACTTTGTGTTCTCTGTTATGTCTCTGTTATATGTTTGTTTTTTGTGTGTGTGTGTGTGAAGGAGTGTGGGTGTAAATGATGGTGTTTAAAGGCATACCCTGATGTATATAACTAAAGGTTTTATAAATTAATACATTTTATGATCGATATGCCGCTTTGTGTGGACCTGTTTGTGTCTAAACCCCACCTGAAATGTAACTGGTTGTGTATGGGCTATAAAGGGCTGCAGGTAGGAATTGTTCCTGACCAAAGACCGTGGCAAACTCCGATAGTAAGTCACTGGTATTCTTTCCACCCGGCCTATTGCCCTGATTGCCAATTGCATTTCTTGTTGCGCTCCAAGAAAGGTCAAGAGATCTTATTAAGTTTTTTGAGTGTGGGAGTACCGCTTCTAATACCCCAGCAACGGTTGCAGGTTATTCCGGCTGGGCATATTTTCTTAAGGGAGCTCACAGAGCTGCTCGCTTGATTATCGTCCTGATATCTTTAGCTTACCTAATGCCTGGTGTTTCTAACTCAGGCTGTTGTGCTGTCACGAGCCAGTGGCATAGAAGTTTTATTTGCAGGCGGGACTTTTTCTCTTTCTTTCACCTTTTTCTGGTCCCCTTTTCAATGGGATTTAATGAGTTAACTGTTGAGACAGGCCAATCAGTTGCATCCACTGTCGCCCTTGTCAAGAGTGGATGATAGCAGAAGGACTTATAACCTATCTTTGCTGACTTCATGAGCGCATAGGATTACCCCTTTTAGACTCGCCTCTTTTTGTTGACTGTTTTCTTTGTAGGTCTCCTGGCCACAGTGACCTTGTGGCGTCTGAATCTTCTCCAGTCGCTTAGGCTGGAGCTGCAACACCCTGACATAATGGGCCAAACTGGGTCTTGTAAAACTTGTAGCCCACTTGAGTGTTTTCTTTTAAATTTTCAGAGTTTTAAAAAATGGGCCAAGCCCTATGGGTACACAGTAAATTCTTTTGATTTACAGAAATTTTATGAACAAAAATGGCCCACCTTTGTGATTAGATGGCCCCCTCATGGCACCACCCAGATAGCTGTGGCTAATAAGGTACAGACTATAGTTTTTGGTCAACCCGAGCACCCTGACCAGGTACCCTATATTCAAATCTGGAGTAATATCTTGTTTGATAACCCCAGGTGGCTTCAATTATATAAAAATCATTCTAGCTGAGCCCAGACTGTTTTATTGTCAAAACCTATGGAGAAAAAGAGAAAAGAAGACAAACCCCGACCATTATATCCAGTTCTACCAAGACCAAGTAAAGACCCCTTGTTGAATGACCCCCCTCCATATATACCTCCTCATTCAACTCCAGCTTCAAGTACTAGCTCTCAGCCTGTCTCTGAGTCTAAAGGTGAGGGAGAGTGTCCATCAGGGCAGAGAGAAGAACTTGGGACTCCAGGCGTGGTGAGCCCTCCTCATACGTGAAGTAGATCTCAATATCAGCCTGGAGCCCCAATCCTTCCTTTGAGACAAGCCCCGGTTCCCCCAGGATTTGATAGGCCACCTTTTATGGTGCATGTCCCCTTTTCTACTAGTGACTTATATAACTGGAAAAATCAAAATCCATCCTTTTCTAAAAAGCCACAAAGGCTTATATCTCTCCTAGAAACTATCTTCTTTACTCATCAGCCTACTTAGGATGATTGCCAGCAATTATTACAAGCTCTCTTCATGTAAAAAAAAAAAGGGAAAAAAATTCAGAGAAAAGCAGTCAAAGCCATTTTAGGTCCGGACGGCCAGCCCACCACCGATCCCGCCGATATCCAGGCACAGTTCCCCTCCACGCGGCCCGACTAAGACCCAAATGAAGATCAAGGTAAAATGGCTTTAACCCAATATCTCCAGACTCTGCTTCGGGGTATATGAACAACAGCAAAAAGGTCCATAAATTTATCAAAGGTAAGCAAAACTATACAGGGACCCACCGAGGCCCCGGTTGCCTTCCTTAAACGTCTCTTTAAGGCATGTCGTTTATATACCCCCATAAACCCTGGGGCACCCGAGAATCGAAGGGCAGTTAATATTGCTTTTGCTACTCAGTTGGCCCCATATATTAAGAGAAAGTTACAGAGGTTAAAAGGGTGTAAAAAAAATTGCTGTCAAAACTGGTAAAAATTGCCCAGAAGATTTACAACAATCAAAAAAATCCTAATACAGTACAAACTAAAAAAATAGCAAAGATATTGGTGACTACAATGATGAGAGGGTCAGAAACAAACAAACAAACAAAAAGACCGAAAAAGACAAGGGGAAGAGGAAGGGCTACTTTAAACCCCTGCCAGTATGCCTATTGTAAAAAATTTGGGCATTAAAAACATAAATGCCCCCATAAAATTAAGGCAAACAAACAAACAAACAAACAAACAAAAAACAGTCAGCAGCCGTCCTCCTGAAAGACACAGCATGAGAAAGCCAGGGCTCCATCTTAATAAGCCCCTGAGAGCCCAAGGTGACATTACAAATCGGGGGCAAACCTGTTAAGTTTTTGATAGACACAGGGGCAACTTATTCTGTCTTACAAAAGGCGGAAGGTCCAGTCTCAAAAGACACTATAGTAATCCAAGGGACAACAGAAAAAAACAAAGGCCTATCCATGGACCCAAACCAGAATTACCAACCTGGGGGCAGGAATGATTACTCACTCCTTTTTGATAATGCCGGACGGTCCCTACCCTCTAATGGGCAGAGACTTATTGCAGAAATTAAAGGCTACTATCTCTTTTCAGACCAATGAAATTAACCTCTCTTTTAAGCAGCAAGGGCAGGAAAGCCCAGGAGAGATCTTACTAACATGTCCATTGTCGGAAAAATATATATTAATAAAAACTAAAACGTCCTCTGTTAAGATCACCCCATTGTTACGAGAGCTGCAGTCCCAAATTCCTGAAGTCTGGGCTAAAACTAATCCACCAGGACTGGCAAAACACAGGCCTCCCATTATAATACAGTTGACTAGCTCGGCAAGCCCCATCCGGGTAAGGCAGTATCCCATAAACCTGAGGCTCATAAGGGAATAGCAGTCCATACAAAAAAATTGCATAAGGCAGGTATCTTAATTCCCTGTCAGTCAGCTTAAAATACTCCTCTGCTCCCTATTCAAAAACCGGAAACAGAGGACTACCAGCCAGTACAAAACCTCTGGGAAGTTAAGAAAAAAATTAAGACCATTCATCCAACTGTGCCTAACCCATATACCCTCCTGAGTCTCCTCCCTCTGAGCCAATGCTATTACACTGTATTAGATTTAAAAGACGCTTTCTTTTCACTTCCCCTAGCTGCAGCAAGTCAGCCAATCTTTGCCTTTAAGTAGTCTGATCCAGAAAAAGGGTTTTCTAGACAGCTAACTTAGACAAAATTGCCACAAGGCTTTAAAAACTTTTCCACCTTGTTTGATAAAGACTTAAATCAGGACCTGATTCACTTTAGACAGGGACATCCTAAAATAACTCTCCTACAGTATATAGATGATCTCCTCATAGCTGCAAAAAACCTGGCTACATGCAAAAAGGCAACTAAAAATTTACTGCTAAAACTGGCTCAGCTAAAATATCATGTTTCAGCTAAAAAGGCGCAGCTATGCACCCAAATGGCCACTTACTTAGGCTATAAATTAAAGAAAAGAAAAAAAAAACTCTGTCTACTAGCAAAATTAAAACTATTTTAAAAATCCCACAGCCCCAAACTAAAAGGCAAATATGAGAATTCTTAAGGGCAGTGAGATATTGCAGGCTCTAGATTCCCAAGTTCACTTAAATAGCGAGGCCCCTATATGCCAGTATGAGAAAAAAGAAAGATGCCTTGGCTTAGACTAAAACTAAGTTTAAGGCTTTCAAAGAGCTCAAAAAGGCACTCATGAATGCTCCCGCATAGGCATTACCTGACTTAACCAAGCCTTTCCAGTTATACATTGCCGAAGCTCGGAGATAGCCAAAAAAGTCCTAACCCAAAACTTAAGACCTTAAAATAGACCAGTCACATACCTATCTAAAAGATTAAACCCAGTAGCCTTCAGCTGGCCAGGATGTGTATGGGCTATTGCAGCAATAGCTACATTGGCCAAAAAAGCCTCCAAGCTCACTTTGAGGCAAGACTTTTTATAGTTGCTCCTCATTCAATAAAAGCCCTGTTAAAAAGCCCTCCTAAAAAGTGGCTCTCTAATGCGCACATAACCCAGTACCAGGTGCTGTTGCTAGACCCACCTAAAATTCGCTTCCTAAAAACAGCTGCCCTCAACCCTGCTACCCTGTTGCCGAATGATGACCCATTATAACCTCTACACAACTGCCTTGAGATACTGGAGTCCCTCTCCAACCTAAGAGCAGATCTTACTGACCGGCCATGGACAGATCCTGACAAGAGCTATACACAGATAAAAGCAGTTATGTATCCAGAAAAATCAGGTATGCGGGCGCGGCAGTGGTGACAGCAGACCAGGTCATTTAAGTGCAGGCCTTAAGACATAAAACCTCAACGCAAAAAAACAGAACTAATAGCGCTAACCCAAGCACTGAGGTAAAAAAAAAAAAAAAAAAAAAAAGACTATCAACATCTACACTGACAACAGATAGGCGTTTGCAACAGCACATGTACATAAGGCACTTTAACAAAAACAAAAACTCTTGACTTCAAAAGGCAAAAAAATAAAAAATAAACTAAAAATATTGGCCCTACTAAAAGCCATCTGGTTACCAAAAAGGGTGGCTATTATCCACTATAAAAAACACCAACCTGCAGACACTTCAAAAACAAAACAAAACAAAACAAACGCATTTGCCAACACAACAGCCAAAGAGGTCACACAAAAACCAGTAAGGCCTCACCAGATCCTCCCTGTCTTACCTAAACGACTCTTACCTAGGTCCCCCAACTACACAAAAGCTGAGATTAAGTTGGGAGAGACTTTAAAAATAAAAAAAGATTCAGAGGGTTAAAAAATCTTGCCAGATAACAAAATCCTGGTGCCCAGCCATCTAGGACAACGTTTAATAACACAGATTCATCATAATACCCAGCTTAAAAACACCAAGATGATTAAACTCCTCCAAAAAGATTATTATATTCCCCAACTCCACCAGGCAGTACGGCAAATAACTACAAGATGCCTCACATGTGCTCAAATAAACTCAGGTAAAGATGCCAACCCGCCCTTAAAGACCCGACTATGAGGACAAGCTCCGAGAGAACAATGGGAAGTGGACTTTACAGAGATAAAAACCGGAAACTATAAATACCGATATGTACTTATATTTATTGACACTTTCACTAGATAAACAAAAGCTTTCCCCACCAAGTCTGAGACAGCACAGATAATAGTAAAAAAATTAATAACTAAAATTATTCCTAGATTTAAACTCCCTCTAGAGATGGGGTCCGACAATAGCCCAGCGTTTGTCGCCAAGATAACCCAACTGTTATCTCAGGTACTAAAAACAAACTAAAAACTGCATTATATATATAGGCCACAGAGCTCAAGGCAAATAAAAAAGATAAATCACACTATTAAAAAAACTTTGGCCAAATTAAAACTAGAGACTGGCAAAAATTAAATAAGCTTCCTGCCTTTTGCTTTGTTAAAAACTCTATGCACTCCTTGTATAAAAGGTCTAACACCATATAAAATAATGTTTGGGAGACTACCACACCTCATTCCCAAGTTAAAAAAAAATAAAGACTAAACTAAATGATTTGACACTTATAAAATCCTTACAGACATTGCAACAGTCCATGCAAAAAAACCAAGAAATGGTTAAGACTGCACATAAAGGTCCAAGTGACTTTAGTTCTAAACTAAATCTGTTCCAGGTGCAACCCAGAGACCTCATATAAATCAAAAATTACATCCCGCCACTTTAAAACCTAAATAAAAAAGACCCTTTCCTATAATCCTCACAACGCCCACCACAATAAAAATTGCAAAAAAAAAAAAAAAGCACTAGATCCATCACACATATATAAAAAAGGCTACAAAAAAACCCAAACAAACTAAAGACAAACTATAACAGGTACGGCCATCAGACAAACCCTTAAAAATAAAACTAAGCCAAGTGTCTAAATCATCCTCCTAACTCTTTAAAGCTAAAAAATACAAAAAACGTCACACCAACCTATAAACTATACTTAAATCCTGACTCCGACTATTAATAGACATATTATAACTCAAAATACCACCCTTGCCCAACCAAAATTAAGGTTTAATTTATGTCAATTTTTTAAGAAAAACTACAATAACCCTACCCCACATAAAAAATAAAAATGTTAATGATAGACACCAGTAGGTTAGCCCGTAAGTCTGCTTATAAATATAGACATATTACCATAAAACAAGGCCTTCAAGACCTCCAATATTACATATGCCCTTCTACAGGTCCCTCTTACTGCCACGCTGAAAAACATTACTATTATGCTAAATAAGGTTACAAGACCCTATCTTCCTAAAATAATAAAAATCCAAACATCCAGTTGGCCCAACCAAAATACACACTACTAAGGTCTTATAACCCGATAATTATGAAGATATTAAACTAACAAAAACAGAGCTGGTCATCGGGTAAGAAGTGAAAATTCAAAATATATGCTACCACGGGGGGCATTGCAGACCCTGAGGCCTATTTTACCATACAAAAAATCACTCCCACCAAACCTTTAAACCCGATTAAACCTAACAAAAATATCTACTATAGTCCCAAACCTGACCCCCTGACCTTAACCCCTATAAACCCAGACTCACATGAGAGTGGCCCACTATAAAAATTCCAACCCACACCCCTATTAAAATCCCAGCCCACATGACCCCCATAAAAACACATCTTATACACAAACAACCCCTATTGACACTGCTAGATTCAGTATATAAATTTATTAACCAAACTAATTCAAACATTACTAAAAATTGCTGGTTATGCCTCAACCCTAAACCACCTTATTATGTGAGCATTAAAACAAATATAAATTTAAAAACAGATAAATCAAAAATCCAAAAAATGACAGGAAAAAAGACATACAATCTACATTTGTGCAGGTAGGGCCAAAAGCCAAAGTTGACCTTAAATAATTTAGAAGGTGTAGGCACTTGTTTTCACCCACCTAGATACCCACTTGATAGGTCACCTTATAAAGGCTCTTGCCATGTTAAAATAGCTATCAATACAACGACTAATAAAACTAACCCTCAACTGTTAATAGCCCCAAATAAGACTTAATTTGCATGCACTATCGGCATCACACCATGTATACGCCCCTCCATAATCTCTCAAAAAAAAGATCTTTATATATTAGCCCATATAATTCCACAAATACACTTTTATACTAAAAACAGCAAAAAAGAGCCACTTACATTTAACAGCATCATAAAAAATAAAACAAGCCATTCCTATACTCATACCACAGCTAATTAAATTAGACATTGCTAGGTCAACAGCTATAGGGACTACAGCCCTTATAACTAATAATCAAAACTTTAAAATTTTAAGCCAACAAATAAACCTAGACTTAAATAAACTAAAAAAGTCTATTAGCCGGCTAAAATACTCATTAGACTCTTTAGCCAAAATAATATTACAAAATAAAAAAAGGCGTGACCTCCTGTTCCTTAAACAAAAAAAGTTTTATATAGCCCTAAATAAGACCGGTTGCTTCTACATAAACCACTCAAGAGTCATCAGAAAAAGCTTAGCCCAAATACACAATAAGCTCAGGGGAAAAAAAAAATAATAACTAATATAAAAGACTCTTCTCCTAGTCTCCCTGGCTAACCACACTACTATCCTCCATTGCAAGGCCACTAATACTCCTCTTGCTTGCCCTACTGATAAAGCCTTGCATTTTAAATTGCCTCCTTTCCTACATCCAAAAACATATTCAAAATATAAAACTAATAATACTACACACACACTATCACCACGTGTGTGACAAAAAATCAAAGATTTAACTTTCAAAAAAAAAACAGTGGGGAATATAATGGCCAAAGTCAGGCCATTCCACCCGCTTGACTAAAATACAGCCATATTGCTTAAAGGTATCTTGCAAACTAAAAAACAAAATAATTAACTCATATAAACCTGCTTGCTTAAAGATTATAATTGATAGAGACTCGGGTGGGAGGTTAAAATCCATTTTTAAGGACAAAAAAAAAAGGATGTTTGCTCACTGGCAGCATTAATGACTCTCTTCCCTTCTGTTGATATAATAAAATGGGTAAAAAAATAAAATAAGTGACCTAAGGCAGGTCCTAGGTCACCTGGTAAAAAAATTAATGTTCTAACATAGCTACATATAGTTAAACTTTACAATGCTTATTTAGGCAATAAAAAATGTACTTTATAAAATAATTTATTCAAGATAAAAAAAATATACTCTTTTTAATTCTAACTAATGTTATGTCCTTCTATGACTTTGCTTGCTTTTTATTGTTCTATTGTTAAATATAATTAAATCAGAAAACATCAGGAGGTCGTCAGTTGACTCAACCTACCCCAAAAACAAAATTATTAACCAAAATATTCCAAAATGTCCCAAAATATATGCTTTTAGTCACATATTCCCTAATAATAAAAAAATATATAAACTATATATTACTAATGTTCAAAAATGCTCTGCTGGCCAACTATAAAAACTTACCAATTTAAATTCCAGTATAAACCCTATGGTCTTTTCTCACTCTCCAGTCTATAACAGAATTGCATCCACCATTGCCTGGGAAAGGAGAAAAAATAATCTTTCATCTATATGACTAGACAATTTCTTTGCCTACGCTATAGTTTTGAAGTATTAAAGGACCATTTATTTGCAGATGATATGGCAAAGGTAAAAAAAAAATGAAAACAAAATGTATTTATTTTTTCAATGCTTTCATTATTAATGTTGTTTCTATGATGATTTAAGCTAAAAGGTAACACTTCAGGTTGAGAGTTACATGTATAAAACACAATAATTAATTTCTGGCCTCACAGTTGTCAGTTTACTTTATTCAGTGATTCAAGTATTGCTATAGTAAAAGCCAAATAACGAAATTAAACAAAAAGCAGTTTTAAGGATCTATGTGCCATTTCCCATGTGCCAGTTTTATCAACAAACCTTTATAACCATTTAATAACTGTTTTAGTAAAACTTGGTATGTTATAAATATATACTATAGATGTTATGTTAGTTATGGTTATCCATGATTACATAACAATTTATAATTCAGTAATAAGAGTTGATTGTGGAACTTTTTGTCCTTCAGTGTATTATTAACCCCACCGATAAAGAAATTGTTCATGGAATGCCACTGGTCCATCTTCTCTAATCTGGGAGGCCCAGGTGGCTCCACCACAATCTTTGTGGCCTGGCAGGTACTGGGATATCCATAGAGAGGACACCAGGATACTCCAGAAGCCAGGAAATGATGGCCGCCTAGAAGCATTTCAAGCATGCCTCGTCCGCTTGGAAGAAGCAAAATAGTATATAGACAATCACACTTTGAGTACATTGTCTGAGAGGGAATACAGGAGTTCAACAAAAAAGTGAAAGGAAATTCCAAAGAGAAGGAAAACAGGCAGCTTGTGTGGCTGTGACTAGCTGGGAGGTGGAAGTGAATCTCCAATATGAGAGAAAATGAGTATCTTTCTTCAGTATACTTTCTTGTTGAGAAATCACACAATCCAGGCCATAGGAGAATGCCTTGGCCCTCCCAAGCCCGGAGTCTAACTTAGGGAGTAGCTGAAAGACTGTGAGAAGGACCTGCTCCAGGGAGGAAACACACCCTGGGTCCCAAGCCCTTCCTGAGATCTAAGCGGCTACAGCAAGATGCCATTCTCAATCTTAGCTCTTTACAGACTGTGTGTAGACCTGGGAACCAGCAGCAACAGTCCTAAGCATTAGGGAAACTTGCAGTGCTGCTTGCAGAACTGGGGTGTGAGCAGGAGGTGGGCTCCCACAACCAGGACTGAAAAGTATCATGTGGATTACAGCCACCAGTTCTGGAAGCAGGCACCTCCCCTGGGACCAGAGAAGGATGAGTGTTACTGCAGAGGTTTGGTTTTGAACTTGGCAGGGGCTCCTATGGCCCAGGGCTTAGCTGCAGGCTAGGTGTGAACTGCCAGGTCTAATTGAATAGCCAGGTTAGCTGTGACAGCTGGGACAAGGGAGGCAGCCCTGCTGGGACTGAGGTGTGAAAGGGATATAAGTCTCCCACACACTGGCCAAGGCTGTGGCCACTGGGACATGCCCTAGCTTCCCCATGGCAGGACCTCAGTGCAGTGGTGGTCATCCCTCAACTAAACATTTCAACAGGGGCCTGAGGATCACGCTGCCCACCATGTCATGACAGGTGCATGCATTCACCATTTGGGGGCTTGAGCACAGGCTTATCTGGTCTGGGTCTGCCTGGCTTTGAATCCTGCTCTGAGACAGACTACGGTATCCAAGGTCCTAGGGGTTCTAGAATCCAATCCACCACCTGGGACACCCAAGTACTTCTCTTAGGGGACAGAGAAATATAAACACCTGGTGTCAAATATAAACACCTTACTGCTACCATTTCAGTTGGCTCCTACCTGCAAGTGCCACCTACTGGTCTGCTGCCCAACTCACACAGCCCATTCCTATCACTGCCAACACAAGTGCACAGCACTTATGACCCAGAGGAGCATCTCACCACCACTATTACTACCATAGCCCATACCACATTTGCTTCCCAGGAGCTCAAGAACCCACTCACCTGCTCAATACACTGCTACTACAACTGACATCTAAGAAAGTAACCCATGGGCCCAAGAATCAGCCTGCCTAAAACTGCAAACACAGGTTTCAGCATACACTGCCCCACTGCACAAGGAAAGACAAGCTTAGTTCACCACTGCTACCACTGAAACCTAAAGACAGGACCCTCTGGTATTCCAGTCCCTAGCACAACTTCATTACAGTCTCCACCAATAACAACACCCTAACGCACCAAGGAAGCCACAGATATCACTAATGTTATTTATAGCCAAAGAACTCATACAGTGTCTTCACTACTGCAAGCAACCAGGAGCAAAGCCAAAGGGCTCTACTCAACCATCATCATAGTCACATCTTCAGAAAAATTTCCCCCACAAAATGAAAGTAAATTCAAAAACAAGAAGCTACTGTTAAACCAGATGCACAGAAATCAGTTTAAAGACACAGGAAACATGAAAAAACAAGGTAATATGATACTCTAAAATGAACATAGTATTTCCAGCAGTAGATCCTAATCAAAAAAGAAATCCTTAAAATCTCAGATAAAGAATTCAAAATATAGATTTTAAATAAGCTCAATGAGGTGAAAGAGAAATCTGAAAACCAATACAAAGGACTCAGAAAATCAGTCAATGATATGAATGAGAAATTTGCCAAGCAGATAGATAACTTAAAAGAAAAAGAAAGAAACCAAATGGAAATTCTGGAACTGAAAAATTCATTGGAGGAAATACAAAATACATTCAAAAGCTTCAACAATAGACTAGACCAAGCAGAAAAAAGGATTTCAGAGGAAAGAAATAGCAGAGGATGTAAACAGGTGGAAGACCACACAATACTCAAGGGTCAACAGAATCAACATTGTTAAAATGTCTATACTACCCAAAGTGATCTACAGAGTCAATGCAATCCTTATTAAAATACCATCATCATTTTTCACAGATATAGAAAAAGTAATTTTACGTTTTGTATCGAACCAGAGAAGACCCTGTATAGCAAAAGCAATCCTAGGTAATAAAAACAAAATGGGAGGTATCAATTTACCAGACTTCAAACTATACTACAAGGCTATAGTAATTAAAATAGCTTGTTACTGGCACAAGAACAGGGACATTGACCAGTGGAACAGAACAGACAACCCAGATATAAAACCATCTTCGTATAGCCATCTAACCTTTGACAAAGCACACAAAAACTACACTGGGGAAGAGAATGCTTATTCAATAAACGGTGCTGGAAAACTGGATAGCCACATATAGAAGACTGAAACAGGATCCACACCTTTCACCTCTCACAAAAATCAACTCACGCTGGGTAACAGTCTTAAACCTAAGGTGTGAAACTATTAGAATTCTAGAGGAAAATGTTGGAAATACTTTTCTAGACATTGACCTAGGCAAAGAATTTATGAAGAAGACCTCAAAGGCAATCATAGCAACAACAAAAATAAATAAATGGGACCTGATCAAATTAAAAAGCTTCTGCACAGCCAAAGAAACTATCACGAGAGCAAACAAACAACCTACAGAATGGGAGAAAATTTTCCCAAGCTACACATCCGATGAAGGGCTGATAACTATAATCTATTTAGAACTCAGGAAAATCAGCAAGAAAAAAATCAAACAGCCCTATCAAAAAGTGGGCAAAGGACCTGAACAGAAACTTTTCAAAAGAAGACAGAATAATGGCCAAGAAACATATGAAAAAATGCTCAATATGTCTAATCATCAGGAAAATGCAAATCAATACCGCAATGAGATATCACTTATCTCCAGTGAGAATGGCCTTTATTAAAAAGTCCCAAAACAATCAATGTTGACATGAATGTAGAGAGATAGGAACACTCCTGCATTGCTGGTGGGACTGCAGACTAGTTCAACCTCTGTGGAAAGCAATATGGAGACACCTTAAAGCAATACATGTAGATCTACCATTTGATCCAGCAATCCCACTACTGGGCATCTACCCAAAAGAACAAAAGACGCTCTATAAAAAAGACACCTGCACTCGAATGTTTATAGCAGCACAATTCACAATTGCAAAGATGTGGAAACAACCCAAGTGCCCATCAATACATGAGTGGATTAATAAAATGTGGTAGATGTGTACCATGGAATTCTACTTAGCCACAAAAAACAATGGTGATATAGCACCTCTAGTATTATCCTGGATGGAGCTGTAACCCATTCTACTAAGTGAAGTATCCCAAGAATGGAAAAATAAACATCACATGTACTCACCAGCAATTTGGTTTCACTGATCAACACCTAAGTACACATATAGGAGTAACATTTATCAGGCATCGGGCAGATGGGAGGGGG
>CAUYRT010019752.1:0-87184 GCA_963574885.1 Lepilemur ruficaudatus
AGAGGTTGCACTAGTTTGCAGTCCCACCAGCGTGTAGGAGTGTTCCTGTCTCTCCACATCCACGCCAACATTTATTGTTTTTTGACTTTTTAATAAAGGCCATTCTCACTGGAGATAAATGATATCTCATTGCAGTTTTGATTTGTATTTCCCTGATGATTAAAGATGTTGAGCATTTTTTCATATGTTTGTTGGCCATTCTTCTGCCTTCTCTTGAAAAGTTTCTGTTCATATCCTTTGTCCTTTGTCTGTTCATGTCCATTTTGATAGGGTTGTTTGATTTTGAAAGTATACAAATATTTTTTAAAAGGAAAGTACTCATTGGATGAGTGGCGATATTAGCAATTGTACATTAGTACGAACTGACTGATTGAGATAGTTGCTCCTGACACTTGGCTGAGGCTGTTTCCACAAAGAAAATGGAATTTTGATTGAAGGAAGGGCTTGCTTCTGGGCAAGAAACAGGAAAAGGGTCTGTGTAGAGACTAGAAAACCCACACTTTGGCAGAAGTTGGAACCTGAGGAGACAGATGGCCAGTGAGAAATTTCAGGCTGTGGTGGCTGTGGAATATTAGCAGAGTGATGTCTAAAATTTAATTTTAAGTTTCCTTTCTCTCTCCTTAGTTATACTAAGCACCCCAAAACAGATTATTATATATGGTAGTTTGGTAGAGGAATTCTTTGGGAAAGGTCACTGGAAGGTCAGAGGAAACAGTGAAACAAGGACAGCAGTTATAGGAAATGAGTCACGAAGAGAAATTTGAAACAACATAGGAGAATATAAGTGCCTCAGAAATTCTGAAAAAAAAAGTGTTGAGGCCCTGGCCTTCTCGTTGCACGTGGAATAAAGACTTGAACCATTTTCTCTGGGACATTAAAGGAAATCATAACCCCAGGAGGCTGAAAGACAAGTCACACTTATAAATTTTATTTTCATGTTTTTAATTTTATTAAAAACTTGCATTTTCTCTATTCATTTCCTTTGGCCTCTCTTCTCTACAAGTGGTTTTCTGAATATTGTGGCTTCCAAAATTTAGGCTGAGTGGACTATTTCTCTGCAGTCAGTATGGGGACTTGCTTGGTATTTTGTGTGCCCACCCTCTCCCCCAACCCCCTTATAGTGAGACCAATGTCTACGCATTTGGTTCTACACCCAGCACTCCATGATGGGCAAGTCCAGTGTGCTGGGCTTGGAGGCAGCCCAGGTGAGTGGCAAACAGCACAGGCTCTGGAAACAGACAGCCTGAGTCCCTTGGTCTCCTAAACCTATAAATTGTGCAATCTTGGGCAAGTTACATAACCTCTTTGTGTCTCATCTGTAAAAGAGGATGATAGCAGCACCTACTGCTTAGAGTTGGTGTGAGGATTAGATGAATAATAAATATAAAGTGCATAGGAAAACATCTGACATGCAGTGAGCGTTCACCTACCATCATGACAAAATGCAAGTTTTATGGAAATATTTGTTCAACAGATAAGAACAGAAGCAACTGCTGAGTTCCAAGAACTGTTTTCTGTCTCTGTGAAAACTAAGGCTGTGCATGTAGGTAGATCCACAGATATGTTAATTGTATTAAGAGATCTCTGAAGTTGGGATTGCATCTTCCCCCAGCTGTTATCACAGGATTGAAGGCTGCTGTGCACAGAAAGGAGACCTCCGCTGCATGGCAATCAAGTAGCTCAGCTTCAGCCCGTTTGGTTTTGATCTTGTGGAATGTGCAGAGAAATTACACTATTTATTCTTCTCAGAATTCCTGAGAAGTACGGAAGAGAATAATACTGTCCTTAGATAGTAAAGAGAACCACTTTTTCAAATACTGTTTCCGTGTTTGTGGGAAACATCTACTAGTAGGCTAAATTCAAGATAACAAAAATTTGGGGAAAATAGAGTGTAAAAGCCTGGATGTGGCAAAAAGACCTGAATTCAAATTACTCTTCTGCTATTACTAATTCTGTGCCTACCTACTCTTATCTATCTATCCACCACCTCTTTAAAACCAAAGTAAATAAAGCTTACATCCTGTTGGAATTTGAATCCTCTCAGCAGAGCCATTAGTAACAGCCTTGCTAGAGTCTAGTGGCCTTGGGTCTAATTAGGCCCCGAGTCCAGTGCTCAGGGACCCTGGGTGCTGAGAAATTCTGCGCAGACCTTTTGTTTCTCATTTATAGAGTCCACAAATGGGAACGCAGGACACTCCAAATAAGAGTTCAGAAACTGCATATTGAATTTTTTTAAATGCTTCAACAAGATGACGATCATTTTATTTATTTTAAAAAGTAGAAAAATTCTTAGCATTTTATAACTCACAAGTCCTCAATACACCAGAATTATAGCTGAATAATTTGCAGGGATGAGAAAGCTGACACTAAAGGAATAAATTCAGTAGTTTTCAGGAGAACTACTTAGCACACACAATATTATAAATGATTTAATTTTTCAAGGTGATGCCTTAATTGTGCAATGAATGAATTTAATAGAGGGCAGCCTTAAAATAGCACGGCTTTTAAAAATGTAGTTTCGGTTATATTCATGTTTCTAGGACATTGATTATTAGCTTTGCACTAAAAGGAAATTTCTCATGCCTTATGATAAAATAAATTTTATGTGCAACCGATCTTTGTCAACATTTATGTAAAAATGTTCTATAGCTTAAAGTCTATTCTATATATCTTTGAGAACTTAAATTAATTTTTAAGTACAAATATTTAAAGAATTGGCTTAATTCTAATTATTCTTAATGCAGCCATCCTTCCCAAATGTGCAAATTTCTTTTCAAAAAAATCCAAGCATTTTTACGAAGTCCTGCAGGATAGAAAACATTTGCTAAGTTGAATGTCAATGACAACATCTGTAGTTATTTGGAATAGAAGGGCAGTCGTAAAAAGTGCTTCCAGGAAAACCCAGAGTAGAACTGCTACTCAGACACAAAACTAATTTTTTTAGCTAAGCTCAATGCCAGTTGGTGCAACAGATTTGGAATGCCAAGTTTGCTTGCATTTAACTTAAAAATTGTGTTTGAGTCAAATTTATTATTACCATTTAAAAATTGAGATATACTCCTAAATAAGAGGGTTTCCCATATTGGTTGAATTGAGATAGGTCATTAGATTAAAAAAATAAAATATTTTGTAAATTCTGTAAGTCTTTAGAAACAGTATTTTTTCTTCTACATCATAGATATACCAATGACTACAGAGCTTTAAGTCAAAACAAAAATTTAAAAATTTTACTAGTTTTTGAAATGCACAAGTTTGAAAGAATTTCCTTTCCTGTGCTTACGATTTAAGGTGACCTTAAGATAGAAGGTGGCTTTTCTGAATTCTGTAATGACTTTTAATCTTTGGGGATTTGTTTGTTTATCTGTAACAAATGCAGCTTCTGTGTTTGGAGGAAGACAAAAGTTCATAATGATTTTTGAGAAACACATTTAGATTTCTAGATCATGCCACAGGGCTATTTTAATGGGTATAGATAAACTGAATTTTCTGCAAAAAATAATTTAAAAAATAGAGAAAAAGGAAGGAGGGAATAGCCAGGAGTGCATATTTTGGATTTTCCTGATGCACATAATTCCTAACAAATGATTAAAAGTATCTGATGAGCTCTAAATATAGAGTGAGTTGTTTATTCCCTGATTTCATACACGTTTTCATTAGCTATGCAATCAACAGGATGTTTTTTCTTTTGCCTTTTCCTTATTTGTGCACCACTGTCAGAAATTTTGTTACAATAGCCTAGAGATAAAATTAACAATAAAGTATCTTCTCTAAGTGAACTGCCTTTTTCTCAGTAAGACATCACCATTTTAAGACTGTATACATCAGGTTTGTTATGGTTTTACAAACTAGGCAAAAAGTTTATCCTGTTCTTTGCACCAACTTTTAGAAACTCTCTCTCTCTTAGAGTGAAATTTCTCTGGTTGAGTCCATATGTTAATCGGTTGGATGAAGTGGGAAAACATGGAATGAGCTTGGGGAGAGCAGTGCCCATTTATTTTCAAAAGTGATTAGCTACCTGAATGATGGGCACATGCCAAATGACCAGGCAGGAATCCCTGAGCAGGGATTTTTATGGACTGGTGCCCCATGACTGCTAACTTCTTTTGTGAGGCCATGATGGTGTAAGGCCAGAAGCTTGGCTTACTGCTGCTTTTTCTCTTCAACTGTTGGGAAAATGTACTCTGTGTACAAACAAAATGCAAAGATTTTTTTTCTGAGTAAGTATAAAGCAGTATGGATTTAATATTAATAGTTTCTTCTATGGTTCACAAATATATTTCTCTAGAATTAAGTTTTCTGTCTAAATTTGGGCCTGGTGAAACTCTCTTATTTGTAACACTCTAGGTCTTTTATCTCAAACATCTATATGATATCTGCCATGCACAAGGCACTATGGGTAGATTTAAAGACAGGCCACTGTTTCTGTCCTAGAAAGAATTCATGATATAGACAGAGAGATTAGATAGACACTGTGACAGGGGTCCCCAAACCACTCCCAGTTGTGGTGATTTGCTACTAGGAGGACTCAGAGGATGTCATACACAGTCACACTCCCTACCATGATTTTTTTACAGTGAGAAGATGCAAAGTAAAATTAGCAAAAGCAAAAGGTGCATGGAGCAAAGTCAAGAGGAAACCAGGCACAAGCTTGCATGAGTCCTCTCAGTGAAGTCACCTGGGATGTGCTTAATTCCTCCGATAATAAGCTGTGACAACATGCCTGGCAAGCCTACGAGGGAAACTCATTCCAGACTCCGTACCCGGGGTTTTCTATTAGAGACTGGTCAAGTAGGCACCCTCTGTTTAGCACATACCCAAATCCCCGATTCCCAAAAGGAAATCAGGTATTGCGCATTAACTATACTGTTTGTACAAGCAGTCTGGACTAAGTGAACCACTCTTATCACCTGGGAATGATGGAAATACTCCTGAAATCTAAGCTCCCAGAAGCCAGTGTAAGGGCCAAGTTTGCAAGCAGGTTTTTCTCAGGATAGTCGTCTCAGGCCTGCTACATTACCTCTCTCTGCACAGAAACGTATACCAAATTTAAAAACAGTATAAGGATTAAATAAAAGATAAATATGTGAGGAAATAATGACATTAGGGGAGATAAATAGACCAATGTAACAGAATAATGAGTTTAAAGGTAGACCCATATATATGTGATCAAGTGACAGAAGTTTCAGGGTGATTCAATAAGGAAAAGAATAGTCTTCCAATAAATGATGCTGAAATAATTGGACATTCATATGCAATAATGATAGAACCCCCCTTACCTAGTAACATACGCGAAATAAACTCAAAATGCATCACAGACCTCAAAATAAGAAATAAAACTGTAAAATTTCCTGAGGAAAACACAGGAGAAAATCTTTGTGACCTTGGTTAGGCAAACATTTGTTAGCAAAAAGAGCATGACTTACTAAAGAAAAAAGATAAATCTGACTTTATCAAAATTAAAACTGCTCTTTTTTGTAAGGGAAATTGAGAAGGCAGTAAGGAAAGTTGAAAAGGCAAGCCACTAGACTGGGAGAAAATATTTGCAAACATAGCTTTAATATTATGCATATATTGTACAGGAGCAATTTTTTTTAATTCACAACTGAATAATAAGAAAATGCAATTAAAAAGTGCAAAAGATTTGGCTTCACAGAAGAAGATATAAGAATGTGAATAATTATATAAAAAGTTCTTAATATCATTAGTCATTAAGAAAATACAAATTAAAGCTAAATTTAATTACCACTTAACATCTACTACATTGTCTAAAATTAAAGATTCACATTACCAAGTGCTGACAAGAATGTAGAGCAACTAGAACCTTCATACCTTCCTGATTGGATTGTAAAATAGTACAACCATGTGGAAAATAGTCTGGAAGTTTCTAATAAAGTTAAATATGTGTATAACATACAATCCAGAAATGAAAACATATCTACACAAAGACCTATATGTAAATGTTTATAGCAGCTTTATTTGTAATAGAGAAAAATAGAAGGAATCCAAATGCTCATCAATTAGTGAATGGATAAAAAATATGGTTTATTTATAAAATAAAATATTACTCAGTAAGGCAAAGAAATTATAGATAGACAAAATAACATAGATGAATCTCAAAAGTATTAGGATGAATCAAAGAAGCCAGACACAAAAGACTTAATAATATATGATTCCATTTATATTATATTGTGGAAAAGGCAAAATTTTAGAGTCAGAAATAAGATTGTTGATTGAAATTGGGGTGAAGAGAGACTGATTGCCAGGAGGTACAAGAAAGCTTTTTGAGGTGTTGGAACTATTCTCTATCTTGACTGTGGTGATGGTTACTTGAATGTAAATATATAATTATATATATAGAACAAGATAATCATACATATAATTGATGAATTTTATAATTATATATATTTATCAAAAATGCTTTATATTACACAAATGTAATTGTCCAAAATATACTTTATAGTACACAAATTCATATTATATAAATATTTATTGCATATAAATATCACGACTATGTGCCAGACTGTATAAAGCACAAGGGCTGTCACATTGCCGCATACTATTCATTTTCAAATTCGTCACCTGTGCTTTTAGTGCTTGAGGAGTTCAGAGTAAGGAGAGATGACAGTGGCCCCTGTGCTGGAAAGGATTTCAGTCCAGAAAATGAACTTGAGTTATACTCTGACGAATGTGGGACTTGGGGAGGCAAAGGGGAGGAAAGGGGTCATTCTGCCTCATATTTCTCCAAATATACTCCACACTTCTAGAGAGATCTTTCTGCCTCTGATAATCCCACAAACTCAGGCCTGTCACTCTCCAGCTTCCCATCACCTCTAGGACCCAGTTCAATCTCCTGCATGGTATGCACAGTGCTGATGACCTGGTTCCTGTCTGTCTTGAGTCCCATTTACTACAGGCAGCTTCCTTTACTTCTCAAATTATCAGTAAGTAAACGTTCCTTGTCAGCAGCTCTGCCTGGGCCCTGCTCTGAGCAGCAGTGTTCCAGCCTTCAGGCTGTGGAGCTTGGGAAAGAAGGACATGCAAAAATGCCAAATCATGATTCTTGGTGGGGAATGGGACAGATTGTCTAGGCAGGAATTCAGAATGGCATCAAAAGAGACTATGAATCCTCCTGATTTGGACCTCTAGAGAGGATTCTGGCTCAGAGGCTTGTTGTTTAAGAAAATAAAGGTACTGGAGAAGGGTGGAGCTGTGAACCCAGAAGTCAATTCAGAAGCTTCTAGTCTGGGTCAGCAGAGCAGAGCCATTCAAACCCAGAGCACGAGGCATTGCGGCACAGTGGCGAGGAGTACAGTCCCCAAGTCTCTGAACGCTTCCTTTCCACATTAATGATTATGCTACTTTGGGCAAGCCAATAACCTTTCAAAGCCTCAGTTTTCCTACCTGTATGGCAATTGAGTGCAATAATGCGTATAAAACTATTAACACGATTATTGGCAAATAGCAAGCCCTGAATAAATGGTATTCATTAAGTGTTAAGAAAGGTAACTGAAGCAATTTGAATACTTCTTTACTCTAGCAGGAGCATTTGAGAGATGGGGTTTCCCTAAACCAGCCTGTGGAGAGTAGGAGAATGTAGCAGTCAGATGAGTTAAAGGTTACATGTAGATCTTATAAAGCTAGAAACAATGAACAAGAAACAATAGGCTACAGAAGCTTGGCTGATTCACTTTACCTCTCTGGTCCTCAATCTTTTTACCTATAAATCTGGATAGGATTATATTTTACAAACCTTCCAGCTTTAACATGTCATGACTCTATAAAATGGGATGGATTGTTGAATTATGACGAAGTACTCTCTCATTTTATATGATCTTAGCAAAGAACGATGCCCTCAGATGATCTGACATTTTCCAGCTCTAACTTGCCTCATTAATTTAGGATTGAAGCAATAACAAATGGGATTGACAGTGAAATTGAAATTGAAATTAGCACATAAATTACATAGAAAACTATTAATTTGGTACATGGTTGTTCACAAAGTTTGGGGTAATAGTTTTGTTGGGCAAAGTTTATGCAATGGTAAAAAGTGCATTGAATCAGTTCTAAAGAGGACATTTTCAGTCAGGAGAGATATCTGGGAGCGACATCAGCAAGATGGTAAAATAGGAACTTACTACCATCATCACTCTGCAGAAGCATAGATTTTGACAACTGTTTACACAGAAGAGTACCTTTGTGGGAGTACAGGAGTCCAGCAGAGAAGTTCCAGCACACCACTGGAGGAAAACATCCAAGAATAGATGTATTAAAGAGGGTAAAAAACAGTTTCACTTTACCTGCATTACCTTTCCCTCAAGGTGACACAGAGGAGTGCCAAAAGAGACCCCTTTATTTCACAATTTCTCCCACTGGGAAGGTGAGAGCATAGTGGGTGAGCACCCAGCTTTCTCAGATGTGTGGGACACTGCTCAAGAGGACTGCTTTTTTCTTGCCCCACCCAGAATACTAAGGTGAACAGCATAGTTTGAGTGGTTGAGAGAGGCTGGGAATAGGGAAGAGAGGGCGCAAACCCTACTAACGGCTCCACAGATGCCATCAGGAAGCCCGCTCACGAAGACACTTGGGACACCTTACCTGTGGACCCCCTAACTGGCCCACACACTCCAAATATTTCACATGACTCACCTCCCACTACCACAGGCTGCCTCTTTGAATGTAACCTCCCTGTGGTTATATTTAGATCTTGTAAAGCTAAAAGCGATGGACAAGGAACAATTGTTCCCTGGTGTGCCCCCATGAGCAGTGAGTCCAAACATGTCACATAGCCAGCTCAACTCTGTGGTATTGAGACACACAAATATAAGAATTTCAGGGCACCACCTTGGGGAAAACAAACGGGAGGCTCTCAGCACCTGCCATGGCTTTGTGTGATTGAGAGAAGGCACAGAATCTTAAGAATTTACCTCCAAGAGGGAACAAGAGGTATGGGGCAGGCACACACATAGAAAGGTCTGAGAGGGTCTCAGAATCCTAGGTAGCTTCACTAGTGAAGTGTTTTTTTCTTCTGAAGTCAGTCAGTAAAGACAGGAGTGGGTGACTGCTTCTTCAAATATGAGGATATCATTGTAAAACTTTAAGAAACACTAAATACCTAAGAAACACGGCATCATCAAAGCGGCAAAATAATATTCCAGAAATCAACCCCATATTCAAGAAATGAAAATCAGTGAATTACCTGATAAAAATTAAATACAATTGCTTTAAGGAAGCTCAACAAACTAGAAAAGAACACTCATAAACAGTGATAAGATGAATAAGTTCTGGAGACCTGTTGTACAGCATAGTGACTACAGTTAATAATATTTTGCACACTTGAAATTTGTTAATAGAGCAGATCTTAAGTATTCTCAGCATGCACACAAAAAGTGACTATGTGAAGTGATGGACATGCTAATTAATTTGATTGTGGAAATCATTTCAGTGTATATGTATATCAAAATATCGTATTGTACACCATAAATATATGGAATATGTATTTGTCAATTTGACCTCCATAAAGCAAGGGGGAAGAAAGTACATTGGATCAGTTTTGCTTAAACCGATTCCGTTTAATGAAGACAGAACTGAGGAGACGTTTTACATAGTTATTTAAGACTCTTTTTGGATCTAACACACAGAGCCCAGTCAATATGAGTCCTTTCGCTTTTTTCTTTTCTTTCTTATGTCATAACATTTCCCAGCCTAGTTGCATTGATGTCTTCAGAACAGGTTAGTTTACACGACCTGCTGCTTTGCTGAGTATCTTCTGCAAAAGGCAGTCAAGTCTCAGGAACGAACTTACGTGACCGAAAGCCCCTTCCCAGGATTCAGCTGGGATCTGCAAACCATCAGAACTCCCCAGCGGGGGCTGTGAGCTAAAGCTTGCTCAAATCCAACTTCCCTGAACTTTGCAAAGGACAGTCTGCAGAACCCCAACTCAAGAGTTATGCTTTTACGGCTTAGGGAATTAGTCACTTGTCTTTAAAAGCTTTGCCTAAAGATTAGGTATCAGTGTAGTTCTCCAACAGCCAAGAGAATTTGCTGAGAGTGTGGAACACAGCAAAGAACACCTGATGTGAGGAAATTTCAAAACCCATGGTTTCTCAGTTTCGGGAATGTCTGCTGCTATTATAGACTCAAAATAAGAAAAAAATTCCTGGCCTTCCTCCCAGTGGAAGATTTTTGTCATTGTGTTCACAGAAAGTTGGCAGAGGAAAGCCTCCTAGAGGTATGTGGGGAACCAATACCAGATATAACATAATAACATAGTAACATATTGTGCTATTAATTAGCTAGTGGGGCTTAATAATGCTTAGAATGATGCATGGGAAACCATGTAGCACACAGAACAGTGGGAGAAATCTTTCTGGCTTGACCTCAAGAGGGATTCAAAATACCCCTTTCATCCTCAACAGCGCAAAGGACAGAGAGAATGTAGCTGGTAGGAAGAAAAAAAATTTGGGTAATAAAAATATCTACGGGGTCAAATAAAATGACAAAAGCTTTCTCAAAGATCAACAGGAAAATCAGGAAGTCCATATTTTGTATAAGCATGATGGAAAGCAATGAAGCCTTCAGAAAGGAGTGCTTACAGTGGGTTTTGAGCACTTGCAGATGCAAAGATTAAGGATTATATAAATATTATCACCGGGGACTTGACATGTGAAAACAACAGCCTGTCACCAATGAAACACCGCAGACATTATGGGAGTCACAGAAGAGAATCGGCAACAAGGGAAACAAGGGGACATGGGGTTTGGATGTCCTCACACAGAGTAGCTCCCGGCACCCACTGAGGAGCAAGTGAAGGTTAGTACCAATGTAGTGCATAGGACCTTTAGTCAGGGGGATTGTGACAAAGTTAATGAACAGTAAGATGGAGAGCTAGTCAGAGGTCTACCTGGGAAGGAGATTTCTGGAACTGGGTGGCTCAACTCTAGAAAGACGTCTGCATTTCGTGGCAGAAATTCTTGAATAAGCTCCTTGGAGTTTTGTGTATAGGTGAGACACACCGATGAGCATGCCCAGGTGTTAATAAGTGCTCTAAACATGTTCTTATCTAGTTTTGGAAAATGAGGAATGTGATTCAGAGATAAATTGCAGGGATAAAAGGGAAGGTATCACCAGTGGCTTTCCTTTTCTACTCTGCCTTAATGGTCAATAAAATGTCGAACAAATATTTTAAAAATATCTACTTTAAGTTATACCAAAGTGTTGGTCTGGCTGAGGTACCCACGTGTCTCTGTGTAGCCCATGTGAACTATGAACAGCTCTTAGTGCAAAATTTCAGTTGAGTTGCACTCAGCAAACACTTGATCATCTTCACAGAGATCCCTATGATCTTAGAGGTGTCGTTTAGATACCTCCCAGCTTGGCCAGGATGAAGTCTGCCTGATTAGTAGGGTTAAGATTCTAGCACCCCCCAAAAAGCCAATTCACATACAAAGCACATTGACTTATTCCTGTTGGATAAGTTACAGCTTCCTTTTGTGTTTCACAGACTTCTTTCCAGTTATTATACTCTGAAAACACTAAGCATTCTGCAACAGGTCTCATCTATCAGGTCCCTTTTAAAAAAGGATAAATATCTTGATAATGTCTCACCTAGAGGAGACAAATATCTAGTATATCTGATCACCAACCTATCCTACTTGTTTCCAATATCTAGTTGAAAAAAAGAAGTCAGTAATAAATTATTTCTACAAATGCAGAGGTTTTAGTAAGCATGTTGCCATGGGCCTATATGGTGTGTTTATGTGTATATATGGGTAGCACTATACATTGTAAGACAACATGAGTTTGCGTACAGGATTACCTGTTATAGAACAATGTTCTAAACTATTAAAAGCAACCATAATTTTATAATGCTTAACTTGATAATATATTGCAAATTACTGAAATCTTCCTAAGCCATCCCTTTTTATGTGACGAGCAAAAAACTCCCTGTCAGGTGGGTGGGCTTAGCAACCCACCTTGACAGAGTTCCTGCTCTCTGGGTGCCAGGCTTCTCAAATAACTAGTATGTGGCCATTTCTATGATCTTCCTGTTCAAATGTTGGGGGGTTTCTGCTAGGCATATATGTTAAAGACGAGAAAGCCTAAATCCTGGCTGAAATGTGACCAGTGTAAATGCAGAGATGCTCCAAGGGCTCAAGACTAGGGAAAACAGAAGCCCAAGTTCATTCTCCACAAGTGACCTACAGGAAGCTTATTCTTTTCTCTGGTCCCATGCTTATGATCAATGAATGCCATCTGAGAAAGACACCAGCTTTGCCCACCCCCAGCCTACATTGCTTGGATGTCACAGTGTCTCCAACGTACTGTTCTCAGTGAGGGACATGTGGTCCAATTTCTCACACTTAATTCTGAAAATAAGAATAATAATTCTAGTCTCTGTTTATATAGCAAAAAGAGTTCATTAGATTAGATGTCCACTCCAAAAAAGGATAAAAGAATCCTACTCTCCTGTGGTGTGATGAAGCAGGCAAGTAGTTGAGTGCTGCCCTTTTGTGCTTTGCTTACCTCTGTTGCACTGGGCCTCAGATGAGTATTTCTGTTAAAGGAGTTTCAAGTCTTAGGTTTGACTAGGAAATGTGTAATCCCATGGGAGGAAGTAAACTGTAGTGGCTTAAGAGAGCACTCTAAAATTAGACTGACCAGGTTCAGATCCAAGCCCTACCATATGCTAGTTATTTGACCTGGAACATTTACTTAACCTCGGTTTCCTCCCCTCTAAAATGTAGATACTCTTAGTTCTTGTCTCTTAGCCTTCATATGAGAATTAAATAAAATAGTCTATATAAGATGTTTAGCACAGAATGGATACATATGAGAAACTCAATATTTTAGTTGCAATTATTATTTTCAACTTGGCAATGGGATTTTTATTTTTATACTCAGGGTCCAGGGGTGATTTAACAATTCCAAATAATAAAAAATCGGTCTCCCTTTCCAAGTCACTCTTTCCTTAAATTTTGAACATGGAAAGTGAGAATCATGGAACAGTGTCACAGAGAATGGTGCTATGGGAACTAGAAGTTTGAACTCCAGTATGTTGTGGAAGAGAAGAAAGCCAAAGGTTAGAAATAGGAGCATCTCTTCATTCATTGGAATTAGGCCACAGGGCCCAACTTTTACTGGGAGCAGGAATTGCCCTGCTAGTCTGTGTTCCTCTGGTTCTGCTTACTTATTTAAGTTCGAGTCAAAGGTGTCTCCCTCCCCACAAAAAGCAAAGGCCAAGTGATAGAATGTCTATCAATGCTCAGAATAGATAGTGTGGTTCTTTTTTTCTCTCTTCCTTCCTTTCTTCCTTCCTTCCTTCCTTCCTTCCTTCCTTCCTTCCTTCCTTCCTTCCTTCCTTTCTTTCTTTCTTTCTTTTTTAAGGAAAGCTCAGGCAAAAAGCTCAAACTCTTGTTTGAATGATATTTTTGTCATAAATAAGGGATAATGCCATCAAATAATAACCTTTGCTTCTCTAGCAGAAATAGGCATTACTAATAAGTGATATTGTATCTAGGAATAAGAAAATATAATAGATACCTTTTTTAATTTTTTTATTTCAGCATATTATGGGGGTACAAATGTGTAGATTACATATATTGCCTTTACTCCACCCCAGTCAGAACTTCAAGCATGTCTATCCTCTAGACAGTGCGCACCTCACCCATTAGGTGTGTGTATACCCATCCCCTCCTCCCTCCTCCCACCTGCCCGACACCCAATGAATGTTACTACTATATGTGCACTAAAGTGTTGGTCAGTTAATACCAATTTGATGGTGAGTACATGTGGTGCTTGTTTTTCCATTCTTGTGATAACTTCACTTGGTAGAATGGTCTCTAGCTCTATCCAGGATAATACAAGAGGTGCTATATCACCATTGTTTTTTGTGGCTGAGTAGAACTCCATGGTATACATATACCACATTTTATTAATCCACTCATGTACTGATGGGCACTTGGGTTGTTTTCACATCTTGGCAATTGTGAATTGTGTTGCTATAAACATTCTAGTACAGATGTCTTTATTATAGAATGTGTTTTGTTCTTTTGGGTAGATGCCCAGTAATAGGATTGCTGGGTCAAATGGTAGTTCTTCTTGTATCTTTTTGAGGTAGCTCCATATTGCTTTCCACAGAAGTTGTACTAGTTTGCAGTCCCACCAACAGTGTATGAGTGATCCTATCTCTCCACATCCACGCCAACATTTATTGTTTTGTGACTTTTTGATAACGGCCATTCTCACTGGAGATAAGTGATATCTCATTGTGGTTTTGATTTGCATTTCCCTGATAATGAGAGATGTTGAGTCCTATGTTTGTTGGCCATTAGTCTGTCTTCTTTTGAAAAGTTTCTGTTCATGTCCATTGCCCACTTTTTGATAGGGTTGTTTGATTTTTTATTCCTGATTTTCCTGAGTTCTAAATAGATTCTAGTTATCAGCCCTTTATCAGATGCATAACATGCAAATATATTCTCCCAGTAGATTCTTGTTATTTGTGTTAATGATGTTCTATAACGTTGCCATGAACACTGAATTACCAAATACTGAGCCATCACTCCTAGGGGAAATAAAGGGCTAGGTTCCTGTTGGCCTCCAGTCACAACATTTTTGTCAACCAATCAACAAATAACCTTACTTTATATGTATTTCTGTTGGAAGACACCTTATTTAATAAATATCTTTGATTTATAAACATTAAACTCACAGCCAACAGCGCTGTAACTCATGCCTGAACAAAGCTTATCTAACACACATGTTCTTCTCTGTGAGACACATCACTGCCTTCTTGCACACAGAAATATCAGACAGCACTTCAGCACTCTCTTTGGGGGATATGTGAAAACCAAAATCACCAACAAAATGTGAAAAAAAATGGCATTAAATAGATCGCAAGAAAGACAAGTATGAGGGCTAAGAGATGACAGAGTGTCACTCCTCAGTGGGTAATGTATGTCAGACAACTCAAATTTTCACAGCTCTGTGCAAGTTCCTGAATGACTACAGAAGTGCTGCAAGTATTGATTTGGGAGTTACAAATAAATTTTAGTGAGAAGATGAATTTGCAGGGACCGAATCCATGAATAGTGAGGATTGATTGTGCTAAACTGTTTGCCCATGGACTCTTCTTTCCACAGTGTAAGTAAGTTCCTTTGTTCCACATTCTCACAGTCCTGGGTGGTTTCAGATTTTAATTTTTACAACGGGGTGAATGAGTAATGGTTTTAATGTGCATTTAACCTCATTACAGTCCCCAGTGTCTTGAACATATGTGCTATAAAGCAGGAACTTGATGTATATTCAATAAATTAATACATAGCTAGCCCACGGAATCAAACTAGTTTACAAATTAAGATAAGTTCCATAAAGGTTCATTTTCTTCTTGATCTATTAGAACACTGCGATATCTTTCTTAAATGTCAAATAGGCAAATAGGTTCAAACTGTGTTTAGGAAGATATTTAAGAACTTAGAAAAATGTAAGCTTTCTCTCCCCTTGCTTAAGCAGATCAGTCATCCCTGTTAAATTCACAAAGAGTAAAATAAACTGAAAATATGTTTACATTATTGTTTTCTGATTTATTTTCTCTTTACTCAATTAGAAACACTTAAGTGATTCGTACTTACTGCACACAGAAAAGAAAACGCCATGGTATAGAAATATCATTGCCTCCATTTTCTCCTTCTAGTACCTTTTGGGGGTTAAAAACAAAAGCCCAAACTTTAAATTAGGTTTGAGACTGCACCAATTTTTATCAGAAGGAATGATATAACACAAATATAACACAAACTTGCTTCATATTATCTTGTTTTATGTAGCTTTTTCACCTTTCTAAGCATAAGAAATGATTAGTTTTCATTCATGAATGTTTACTTTCTTTCTAAACATGCTTTAGATCTTTATGTACTCAGTATAGTTTAGATGTTTCTTCCCAGAACATACCCTATTTGACATAGTCTTTGACATAGTATTCACTTTCCAAGTCTGCATGTGAAACATTGGCTTTATGTGTCCAGTCACTTGGAATAACTCATAGTCATTGTACTGTTTTAATTTCCAACTCCACATAGAAGCATAGAAAGAAAAAAAGTGCTTTTAAGTTCCACTATAATGTGCGAAAGCAAATCATGGCACCATCAATTTTTCAGTCTTCTTTAAAATGGCTTGTTTACATCATCCTTGTCTATGGGAAAAAGCAGGACGTTACCCAGACTTAAAAAAAAAAGTGGCTTTTGTTTCCAAGAAAGGGAGTTAAATAACTATCTGTGATTGTCTTAATCCATTTGTGTTGCTCTAAAGAAATACGTGAGACTGGGTAATTTATAAAGAAAAGATGTTTATTTGGCTCAGGCTCTGCAGGCTGTACAAAAAGCCTGACACTGGCATCTGCCTCTGGGCAGAGCCTCAGAGTACTACCACTCATGGTGGAAAGGAACGGGGAGCTGGTGTGTACAGAGATCACAGGATGAGAGAGGAAGCAAGAGAGATAGGGGCGGGAGCTAGGTTCTTTTTAACAACCAGCTCTCATGGGAGCTAGTAGAGAAAGAACTCACTCACTACCAAGAGGATGGCACGAAGCCATTCATGACAGATCCGCCCCCATGACCAAATCGCTTCCTATTAAACCCCACCTGCAATGTTGGGGATCGAATTTCAACATGAAGTTTGGAGGACAAATATCCAAACTACAGCAGTGATGCAACTAATTAACCTGATTTTAGTATTCTTTTGAAAAACATAGTAATGTTGCAAAAGGTATAAGATATAGAGAATGTCAAGGCACTGGGGTGCTCTCTTTGAAGACTTCTCTCCCAGGGGGATCCTACTTACTTGCCATAGAAGAAATAGTTGTTATTCTTATTTATTGGCTAGCCCAGCTTTTGAGTTACTGAGCACAAAATTTCCCAAGCAAAATGTATGTGTGTGTCTGAGTATGACACGACTTGCCATGACTGCCACAGTTCTTCATTTGAAGTGTGTTATAAAATAACAGAGAGACCTTTTCTCAAAATTGGCAGTTGGTATTGATGGCATGTTCCACGGTAGGAGATTTTGATAAACTCACTGGAATAAATACACAGCCTCTGGTGCACTCTAAAATTTACATTAACAGAACCCAAGATCACTTCTACTTTATTGTAAGAGAAGAGCCATGTGCAACAATTTCCCAAGACTTTGTCTGAAAAGTACTTGGTCAAGCAAATTTCCTCATCGACCACGCTGCCAACCAGCTGTGGGTAGTTATCATTTCTGCCAGCTGCTAGGCCGGGCTACCTCCTGCCACCTCTTTTCAGTGTCAAAGGCACATAAAAGCAGCTGAAGATCCTTTGCTTGGTGCTGGCATCATATACTGCTGCCCTCTCAGCTCCCTTTAACCTGTGATCTTCCCTGTAGTTATGTGTAGCCTGCTCATCAGACAATCCACCTGGCATGGCTGCTTGGGCACGGCCAGGCTCCCTGACTCAGAACCTGCCATTCCATGCCACTGTCTTGGATTTCATTCATAATTTTGTTTATTCATTTATTTGACAAACATGTGTTAGGCAAAAAGCACTCTTCCAGGTGTTTGGGATGTAACAGTCAATAATATAGGGAAAAAATACTCATGGAGCTATTAGTGGATTTGCATGCCATTAATTACTTTTGATAATCAGGGCATTCATTGAATCGCATTCGAATGGGAGATTTTAAAAGACACAGATTACTGGATCCCTTCTGGACTCCATGAAAACCTTTTGATATGAAGTTTGTCAACACCTGTTTTGCTAACTTTTAATTCTATGATAATATTAGAATAACAGAGGAGTTGTAAAAACAGTAGAGATGTCCTGTGTACCCTTTATCTGGCTTTCTTGAATGCAAACATCTTACATAACCATAGTATAATTACAAAGCTAAGAAATTAACTCTGGTGCAATACTATTAACTAAACTACAGATTTTATTTGGATTTCAAAAGTTTGTCCACTAATGTCTGTTTTATTTCTTTTCCAGGATCTCATACAGCATTTACTTGTCATGTCCCCTGAGTCTCCTCCAATCTGTAACAGTTCTGATCTTCCCTCGTCTTTCATGATCCTGACCGTTTAAAGAGTACTGGCCACATATTTTGCAGAATATCTCTAAATGTTGTTTTTGTGATGTTTTTCATAATTAGACTGAGGTATGCATTTTAAGGAGAAATACTCAGAAGTCATGTGGCCTCCCCAGTTCATCACATTAGGCAGGTGCTTGCTGCCAGTGTATCTTCTTCCTGGTGATGTTGACCTCGATTACGTGGTTAAAGTGATGTCTGCCAGTTTTCTTCATTGCAAAGTTGCTGTATTTCTCTTTGTAATTAATAACAAATATTTTGGGAGATACTTTGAGTATGCAAATATCTTGTTCATCCTTAAATTTTTACACACTGATTTTAGTATTCATTGGTGAAATTTATTTTCAGGAATAAATTTTCTGTAGTATTTTAAGGATGATTTTCTATTTCTCTTATTCCTTCTATATTTATTAATTAGAAATCTTTTGTAAGGAAGATTTGCCCTGTATTCCTCATTTATTTGTCAATTTATTTAATCATTTATATAAGTATAGATTCATATTTATTTTATTCTTTGTTTGATAATATAATATTATTATTTTAATTTTTTTACAAAATTATTCCAATTTTGGCTCTTTCAGATTGGCTCCTGTGTCCATTTGACCTTTTGGTTAGGTCAGAATCTCCTTGACATAGAGAAAATCAGAGGAAGATTGAATCTGTATACTCATTTCGTATCTACAAAAACATTTTATTTTAAAGGAAGTTTTATGTATTTTAAAAATTGCTGAAACATAAAAGGAATACAATATGAAACATGTATAGAAGAAAAACAAGCTACTCTACCAATATATGACTATCAGGTCTCTCCCACTTCAATCAGGAATTATGACTAATGTTGGGAGAAAATGCCCCTCCCCCAGGCGTATAATTCAATGTTTGAAAAACATATTGTGAAAGCAAAGACAGATATCATCTAATCAATTACAGATGGCTGAAAGGATAAACTCAACTGCAACATTTTATAATATTTCCCCATGTCCACAGTGTCTTAGCTGTTACAAGGCAAAGTGCATGAAGCCTTACAGACTGACCATCTCTTTGTTTATTTTCAGAATCATGTTTCTGTATTCACAAGTAAAACCGAACTATGTTATTTCACATTTTTTAAATTGTAAAGTTTGTGAGTCTTATTACAAGCAGAATAAAATTTGCTTTTAAGTCTTAATTTCAATATCACATTACATACACTCTAGAGATTTTTTTCTATTAACTAATGTTTTCTTGAAGTCATCACATCATGACTTTGTCAAAAGGAGCATTCAGGCAAAATAAAGTCACTTTTAAGAAATTTTGTAGACAGGATCCCAAATTTTTGTTGCTCAGATGATGTTTTCTCTGCTCCAGGCCACAGAGACTCATGCCACCAGGAAGCACGGGGTGGGGTTTGTTTTGTCACATGCAGTGCTCCTGTAACCACTGCTCTCCTGCTGTGCCCCTGGTAGCAGAACACATAGAGTGCCTGGACAAGGTACAGATGCTAGGGCATGGGGACACCTATCAGCTGAAGAGAGTCATAATCTCACTCAACTCAGTTAAGATGGCACAGACTTCAAGAGGCGATTGGTTTATTCTAGTAGTTCCCAGTTTGTACTTCGTCTGCTCCTCTCCCTCAGGCTATTTCTCCCAAATCTGGTGTATGTCACCCTCAGCTTCCAGCTTCCTTGGAAGGGAAAGTTTTGTGTGTTTTTTTTTTTTTTTTTTTTGCTTCAAATCCAGGGTTTCTTGCCTACCCCACAATCCTTAACTCTCCTCACCACTTCCTGCCTCATCCAGTTTGAAACTCTTCCACTGTCTTTCCTACCATGGCCAATATCAGGGCACTGCCAACCACACACATTTGGCCAGCCTGGTCCTTGATTGACACCCTCATCTCCTTATTATCTTATATTTAGAATAAGAACTTTTTACCATCTTTGATCAGCTCTACCTCATTTCCTTCTGATTTTTATACGGATGTGTTTTTCTAACATGCTTATCACCTAAATCCCTTCTCTCTCATTCAGCTTATCCTGTGTACTCTTTTTCTTGTACCCACTGTTGTCTTAAACATTCTGCAAAGTTTATATTCAAGATTCTTAAGAGACATTCCTGCATTCCGTGCTCCACTTTCCATAATACACACACACACACACACACACCCCTTTTCTTTTTCTTTACAACTCTGGCACCTAATCTAACTAACTCACTTCTGTGACTTGGGTTACAACCTCTCTATAAGGGAATATTGCCACCATTTCCTGTCCTATCAATAAAAAAATAGATTTTTTTTAACTCTCCTAGATTCAAATAGGCTGACAACCTTATAACCTATCTAAGACTTTATCAAGTGTTGGGGATAAGAGAGTTTATTCTCATCACAAAATGTGATAATGATTAAATTCCTAAGTGAACCTCTAAAAGATTCTGAATGTCTTCTGTAATACTATAACTTCCATTAACAATTTATGTTATTGTAAATGTATGAAAATCTAATTTAAATGAAATTTTATTTTCACTATTTCAAGATTAAAGAGTCAAGCTGTCCTTATGGGAAACTTCCTCATGTATGTAATTATTACATATGCTCTTCCAATTTTCAACAAATCATTTGATGCAGCTTTCCTCCTTGATTTTATTTACATTTACCAAAATAAATTTAGAGTTCAGAGTTGGTTCAACATAGCACCAATGCAAGAGTAATATTCACCTCTCTGCATGAAAACTTGAGATCTTAGACATTAATTCTTTTCAGATAACTTGGATTTCCAGTTAAAGATAGGAGATTAAATAAACTGAATTGATAAATTATTGAGGAATAAAAATATTATAAACCTACAAATGCAAAGAGAATTGGGGAGAAGATATCAGTGGTGTAGAGATTTAAATATATGCTTAAAAAACTGAAAGGTGATAGAGAAATAATAAATGATTAAACAAGACACAGGAAGCCAAGGCTCAAAGGGTGCACAGAGGAGAAAGAAATGATCTGGGAGAAAACTTGCCATACAGAATCAGAAAAGGTGATGGATACACAAGGTATGGGGACACGGAGTAAGAAATGTGGTGGAACATTGGATAAATTAAAAGTCTGTATTTGAAACACTTCTCAGCCATCCTTCATTCCTATCACACAGAACACCAGGCAGAAAGCTGTAAGTTAAGTCAGTCAACACATTAAGCAGGACAGTCTTAGGACTCAGGGACACTAGAGCTGGTGGAGGAAAAATATGAGTCAAAGGCTGAAAACTAATACAGGGCATTTTGCAAGGTGGAAACAAGAAATCTGTCATTTCCCAATTGTAAATTATTTATTCCTCTGAGCCAAGATGTTATTGGAGCCAGCAGTCTGATGGAGACTGAAGTCTGGGAGCAAAGATCTAGGCTTTTTTTAATATCTCTTCAGAGAAAACTCACGAAAGACTGTCTCATCTCTGGATGAGATGAGGACCTGGCATCCAGTGTCAGAAGATCTGTGCTGGGAGCAGCACATGGTAGGCTCCTAGTGGCTCCTTAGAGAGAAAGTCATCAATATGTGACTATAACACAGGACTGGAAACTCCAGGAGCTGAGAAAACACTGAGCAAGGGACCACGTCCTCTTAATTCTTAAACCTGCACAAAAAGACAAGGATGATAAAGATCATCCTGTTCTCTAAGCAAGAGATTGTTAGATTGGCTAGTGCTACATGCCAGTCTGCAGAAGCAAAGATTACTATACCTTCACTGTTTAAGATAACTCAGAGCCCCAATTATCAGATGAAGAAAAATAGTAATTCACCCACACAGCCCAAGTGCCACACAAACAACAGCTATAAAAACCAAGATAAAAAAGCCAGTCTCAAAATAAGCTCCTGATGATATTAGGCTGCTGGAAGCAGCACACAATAGCTTGAATAAAAACACTAAGAGAATTTAACGAAATTCATGTCAGCATAAGAAAATAAAGCCAACTGATCTTCAACAAAGCAGGCAACAACATACACTGGGGAAAGTGATGCCCTATTCAATAAACGTGCTGGGAAAATTTGATGGCTACATGCAGAAGAATGAAACAGGACCTATATCTCTCACCATATACAAAAGTTAATTCAAGATGGGTTAAAGACTTAAATGTAAGGCATGAAACAGTAAAAATTCTAGAAGAAAATATAGGAAAAACTCTTTTAGACATTGGCCTAGGCAAAGAATTGATGACTAAGGCCCCAAAGGCAAATGTAGCAATAATAAAATAAATAAATGGGACTTAATTAAATTAAAAGGCATCTGCATAGCAAAGGAAATAATCAACAGAGTGAATAGACAATCTACAGAATGGGAGAAAATATTCACAAACTATATATCCAGCAAAGGACTGATATCCAAAATCTACAGAGAACTCAAACAAATCAGCTAGAAAAAAACAAATAACCCCATCAAAAACTGGGCAAATGACATGAACAGAATTTTTTTGAAACAAAGTAGACAAATGGCTGACAAACATTAAAAAATGCTCAATGTCACTAATCATCAGGGAGATGCAAATTAACACTATAATAAGATACTATTACCTCATCAGAATGGCCATTATCAAAAAGTCAAAAAACAATAGATACTGGTGTGGATGCAGAGAGAAAGGAATGCTTATATACTGTTGGTGGGACTGTAATTTATTACAACCTCTATGGAAAGCAGCATGAAAGTTCCTCAAAGAAACAAATGTAGACCTACCATTAGATCCAGCATTTTCACTGCTGCGTATCTACCCACAAGAGATGAAGTCATTTAATCAAAAAGATGCCTGCACTCAAATGCTTATCATAGCACAATTCACCATTGCAAAGATATGGAATCAGCCTAAGTGCCCTTCGATTTATGAGTGGATAAATAAAATCTAGAGGATTACATGACAGACGAGTGTTAGGGGATATCTTGCTAACCATGTTAGAAAATCCAGAAGCTATAAAATATCTGTGGGTGTTCTAACTACATGGAAATCTAAAAATTTTATAAGGAATGTATTGTCATAAATGAAGACAGTAGACAAACTATGTGTAGCAAAAAATCTTCAATGTAGATGGCACACTGGGGTTTATGTAAATAAATAATATTTAAAGAATAATTGAAAAAAGATGTGCAAGCTAATAAAAAGTGGGCACATCGCATGAATACATAATTCACTTAAGTGCAAATGGCCAATAAATATATATGTACCTTTTTGGAACAGCTAGAATGTAAGCAATGGAATGTCTGGTCCACAGGAACAGGGATGGATTGTTGACTGCTGCGCTCACTGCTGCATTCCCTGCGGTAGAGCAGTACATGGGAACATAATAGACATTCAATATATATTTCTTAAATAAATGGAAGAACATATATACAATATACTTCAATTCAGAATAGCCTAGACAAAACAAATTAAAGTGAAAATGAGATATAGCTTCATATCCATTAAACTGGTAATAATTTTTAAAAGGGCTTAAATATCTTTTGTTATAGAGGATGTTGAAAGGAGATATTTCCATGTATTGTTTGAGAAAACGTGAATTGTTCAAACCCACTTGGAAGGAACCTGGCTCCATCTATCAAAATATAATATATATATCTTTAACAATCCAATGCATGAGACTCCATCTCTTAGGAACAGAGGCACTACCCTTAAGAATATATATTCTTGTGCATATATGAATGTATATATGCAATAAACATTCAATGAATATATATGTGCATTCACTTGAGGGGAAAAATTAAAG
Organism: Lepilemur ruficaudatus; assembly: GCA_963574885.1. NCBI lineage: Eukaryota > Metazoa > Chordata > Mammalia > Primates > Lepilemuridae > Lepilemur > Lepilemur ruficaudatus. Next base: position 23,804 of record CAUYRT010019752.1, read on the forward strand.
GAAAATTAATATTTTTCAACCATGGATGGAGTAAATAAATTGTTGTATACCCACATTTTGGATATTGCACAACTATTAGAAAAATACAGTAAAGCTGTACCAGTTCACTTGTGGTCTATTTCCATGAAATATTGTTAAGAGAGAAAAGCATGATAGAAAAAACACTGACTCATACAATCTCTATTTTGTAAAATAAGCAATAACAAAAAGTTTCTATTACTCATGTGTACTTCATTATATAAGCATGGAAAAGGTGGGGAGAGATGCACTTGAGTTCCTTCCCGTCAGTGAGTGCAGTGAGGGGACGCTGGTCCTGATGGACAGGACAGCTCACGTGGCCATGCAGATCATGCACTGTGTAATTCTAGGGCCCTTATTCAGATAGACTGTGGTGGACAGATTTGTAAGTGGCCTCCATCATCCTGCCTCATGGTGTTTGTTATTCCTTTTCCTCATGGGTGGGTGGAGCCTGCAATTTTCTTCTAACCAATAGAACACAGCAAAGACAATGAGATGTATGTGATTATGTTACCTGAGATCATAGCTCCCACCTTCCTGGTATCTCTCTTCCCCTTGCTGACTATGAGGAGGAAAGAAGCAGCTATGTTGGGGAACCCACATGGCAAGGAACTGCAGGTGACCTTTAGGAGCTAAGGATGGCCTCTGCTTGAAAGCTTTCTGTCCTGCACTTGTAGGGAACTGAATGCTGCCAACAACCACACAAGCAGGGAAGTGGCCTATTTGTCAGTCAAGCTCAAGAAGATAAGGCATTCCTGGGTGACACTTTTGATTGCAGGCTTGTGAGACCGTAAGGAGGATCCAGCTAAGCCACGCCCAGACTCCTGACCCACAGGAGCTGTGAGATAATTAATTTGTATTGTTCTAGGCTGCCAAGTTTGTGGTGACATTGTTATGCAGCAAGAGATAACTAATGCCAGATCTCAACACGATCTGATGTTTGCAGTTAGCAATTCACACAACCATGTGTGGCAGCCCTGGAAGGACAGGAGGAGGAGAGGGAAAGTGAGAGATGCAAAGAAGAAAAGACAAGATCGCAGGAAAATGTTTTTATAGAGTCCCATTTGTGTTAAAATTATGTGTGTGCATGCGTAATTGGAAAAATATGCTATTAAGTGAAAAGCAGGTTGTGTGGTAATGAATATATACAATTCATTTTCATTAAACATAATCAAACTGAAAATCAAGAACACCACAATTTTATGTATGGGTGAATGCATATATAAATTACTTTGAGTTCCTTGGCTCTGTGATTTTTAGCTCTTTACAGCACAGATGTTCTGCCTTTGCAAGCAGATCTCTGGTTTCATGCATGATGAACGTTTTGTGTGAAGGACTTGTTCCATACCTGGAAGATTCAGTGGTATTTCAGGGTTTGGGTGTGACACAACACTATGGCTTCACTCTCCTCAATTTTCTTTGATGAAATGTGCTCCATTAAATATCATTCTTCTCTTGGTTGCTCAAGTTGATCCTCTACTCATTCCCCTTATGCTTTCCCTGTCATTAACGACGCTTGCAATCTGAGACAGATGCCATTTAAACAAGCTGTCAGTTACTGTTATTTTTCAAAGTGAGATGGTGATTGAATTGTGAATTTTTTGTTTAATTTTAATTCCTTGGATTTGGAGAAGTTAATGATTCATTTTGATAACCTGTGTTATTTCTTATTTATCACCCTTGAAAGCACTTCATGAATAGGCCGTTCACTTAATTCTTTCTTTTACAAAGGAATTAGCATTTTTTATTCTGTTTTATAAATGATCTTGAAATGACATTTCATATCAAAGCAATTCTAGGAAAATCACAGTAGGAAAAAGCTAAGAAAGGGTCTCAATAAAATGAAAACATTTGTTGTAATAGGTTTCTAGCTTTTGAGTTCACAGATCACTAGGTTTGCAATCATGACTTCTCTCTGGAAATGGAAAAAGAGCGTTTATATGCTATTTTTTTAGCAAACATGGAAAAATAATTATATGATTCTTCAATAGCATTGAAATGATATTTGTGCCAGTCAGAATATAGCCTCATATTCATTAGTTCATATATTCACTAGCTTTGCCATACCTTTACAGTCATATGTATGTGAAATAATGTCATAAGTGTATATATAACTCGCAACCAAGGCATATGTGACTTTAAGATGTATGATGGTTTTAGGTCTGTACGTGTCAATCATTCTGTCATTCAAGAAATGTTAGGCAATACTGCATTAGTTGAAAACTATGAAATAGTGAGTAAGAAGAAAACATTTTCTTAATCCCATGAAGCTCACAGTATAGGGGAGAAGAAAGAGTTTTATGGAAGAATCATACAAATAATTAAGCTCTACCCAATATCCTAAGTGCTATTAAGACGATATATCTGTTGTTCTAAGTTGACATGTGGGAGAGACTTAGCAAGGTGGGACTGGGTTTCCTTGAGAAAGTGAGGAGTGAGCCAACTGAAGGTGAAAGGTTGCAGGGAGTGTTCGAGAATGGAGGAGAAACCTGTGCAAAGCCCTGGGGCAGGAAGGAGCATGACAGGTTCAAGGCACAGAAGCACTGCATGTGACAGGAAACAGGGGAGCGGTAGGGCTGGAGAGGCCACAGGGACAAGACCAGGACTTCTGAACCAGGCTGCTCTGGGAGTCACAACTTCCTGGGCAGGATCCAGGTAGCAGCACAAAGCTCCCTGTGGATTCCCAAGTCCAGTCAATGTTCGGAGATGTTTGACTAGGTCAGGAGGGCCCTCAACCATGTTAGGATTCTAATCGTTTTCCCAAGGGTGACGTATTTTAATTAGAGGGTAAAAAGCTCAGATTTGAGGGTTGAGAATACCATTTAAACTACTATTGGGGAATTTATTAATGGACCATGACATAGTGGATGCAGACAGAATTGGTAGGCGATAGCAATAGTCTACAAGTGGAGGAAATGACAAGATAGCTAGAGTAATAACGAAATAAAATAAAATAAAATAGTTATTTTAAAAATTCTTAATGGATTTATCAGGGAGACTTTACTGCATTGTCTTTATGTATCCAGTGTTGCTGTTGAAAATCATTGTTCATGTTGAACAGTCATCTGTTCATGTTCATTTTTAGCGTATTTTCTTCTTCTCTCCAAAAACTTTCCAGAGTATTTTCTTAGTTTTGTGTTTTCAAATAACACTATAATGTTCTTAGTTGAAGTTTTAAATTTTTTATTTTATATGGATTTTTTCTTATTTATTCTGTTTGGTACTCTATGCATTTGTTCAACCAAAGGTCTGAAACATCTTTCTTTAATTCTAGAAAATTCTGGTTCATTATTCTTTCAACTCTTTCCTCCTCCTTCTTCTAAGGCTCTTATTAAATAATGCATATGTTTGTTTTTAAACATATATAATTATTTTGTAAAGGTATATAAACATATACCTATATAAACATATATACATATATAAACATACATGTTTGATAGATGTGTGTGTTCGTTTTTAACATCTCCCTCATTCTTTCCATCATTTCATCCCTGATGCATTGTCAAAGCTCTTCAACTCAATCCTATAGCTTAATAACTCATTTTTCAATACTTTATATTCTTCTATTCAAACCATTCATTGAGTTCTCTATTTCAGTAACAATATAGTTCATCTTAATATCTCCAGTTGGATCATCTTCAAAACTGCTTGTTGTTACATCATGTTTCCAGTATCCCCTCCTGTGTCTCTGGGAATAATACACTATTTTGAATATCTGCTCTGTGCATTCCATTAGTTGGTTTCCCAGTATAACAGTATAAATTGTTCGTTTGTAGTGTGGCTTAATTCCCCACTATTGTGCTCTGACTTCGTGAGTGTGTTGAGTGGTAATATTGCTTTGGGGAAGCAGAGAAAAAAGAACAAAAGTTTAGGTCTTCCTTTGTGTTCCAAAAAAAATTCTGGATGTGCATGGGGGATATGCACCTCAAGACCTGTAATACTGCAATCTGAGTTAGTTCAACCGTTCCCTGTTCCTCATCCACGTGCACTCTCTGGTTGCCTGCCCCTCAACCTGTCCTGGTCACCAAAACTCTTCCCAATACTTGGGCTCTGTTCCTGTCAGGGCAGCTACTTGTAACAGCCAGGGAGTGGGGCTGTTGCGAGGCCAGGCAGTCAAGACTCCTTATGCACAGTTATAGCTCTCTTGATATTCCCTGCCACTCCAGCTGCTGCTATTGCTTTTCTGTTCAGCACCAAATAGGTGGGAAATAATCTAGAACTTTGGATTTTGAGGCAGTAGTGCAGGCCTAACCTGTATAAAGAAACGGATGCAACTAGAATACTCTCCTCTTCCCACCCCCTGCTGGCATCCAGCCCACTATCCCCCATATACTGCACTGTCCCACTTCATGGGGCTTTCCATCTTTTCAAGGTTTCTACTTAGTTTCCTGGGTACTTACTCAGTAGGATTTTGCAATGCTTCAGCCTCCCTGTCTGTGCTCTAGCACCTCCACTGCCAGTTAGATGAAGCAAGACAAAGCTGTCACAGTCATTCTTTACTAAACCATCCCTAGTAATCTAGAATCTATTCTATCAATGCCATTTAGCAACATATGCATTGGAGTAATTTGCCCATAAACTCCATCAACAATTAATTTTCAACCCTCAGAAAACTCCCATTCTTGTCTGGATGATTTCTAAATATCTTCTCTCAGATTGCTTTATTTTCAGAAGGATGTAAACCCTCGTTATAGTTTGCCCAGGCAAAAAAAGATCTTATGATTTTCATAAAATTATACTGCTATCAATTTCTTGTATATTTCTAGTTTTTCCTTCATATATTTAGGTGCTCTGACATGTTTTGCTTAAATGTTTATGACATTATGGGGTAGTTTTAAATATTATCTATGTATAATATTAAACTTTAAATTTAATATTGTGATTATATTTATAGTAATATTTGTCTAATGAATTGTTTCCCATTTGCCTTTATGTCCTATTTCTATTTCATTTTTAAGATATATCTCACATATGGATTAAATATTTTTTAAAGAAATTCGATAATCTTTCACTTTTATGGAGGAGTTTAAACCCTCTATATTTACTAACATGTAATATGCTTAATTTTACTTTTACCACGTTTTCTTGATTTTGTTTATATTTTATTGTCATTTTGTTTTCTGTCTTTTGCCATGTAGACTTTTTTATTTGCTAATGATTCAGTAATTTTAAAATTATATATTATACTTTTAATTAATTGTGAATCTTTAAGTAAATATTTCCCTATTAAATGATGAAAACTATGAGAAGCTTATCATTATTCTTTCAGCACCTCAATTTCTCAAGATTTTAATATAATGTGAATTTTTGGATTCAAACCACTAATACTTGTTACATTCAATATCTTTTCCTTGAGAAGCCATTTTTAGTATTGATAATCTATTTGAATCCAAAATTACAATTATTTGATCATGTCAGTTTTTAGTTGATATAAGTACTGATTGCCAATTGTTTTATACCATGACTTTTCATTCTTGATGTTCATATTAAATTGAAATACTAGTATTGATTTTCAGGGTTGTTGGCAAGCATTAGAGATTCTTTATGTGAGATACTAACGTAGCACTTGACATAATGCAATCATTTAATAAAAACAATAATTTTATTGATTTTTCTCACTATTTTGGAGTGCATGAGAGAAAATTTTAAATTAGTAAAATAGTTATAATTCAAAAGCTACTGATGACATTATTTGTAATTCATCACATCAAAAAATACGTCTTCAGTAATTTTTTTCAAGAAAAATGCGGAGTGGAATTCCTGTATCCTTGCATACATAAAATGTTTTTCTGTCATCTATATGCACAATTTTAATGAAATATAATGGGTTTGTAACATATGTTTTTTAATTTTGAAGGTTTTTCAGTATTTAGTCTTTCAGAGGAGAAATGTGGGGTCACCTAATTTTATCATCATTATATCATACTTTCTCCTCCCCTTTTCTTCCCCCTTCTTCTCCTTCTCTTTATTCTATCTGCTTACTTCTTGAATTTTTTCTATTACTCTGTCTGTGCTTTCACCTGGGCGTAAATATATTTCTATTCATTGTGCCTGGCCTATGGTTGTTCCATTCTAGTAATATCTGTATCAGTGAGTTCTTGCTGCATTAACAAACCACCCCTAAACTTAGAGACTTAAAACAGTAAGCATTTAATCATTGCTCAAGCATCTTCGGGTCAGCTGGGTAGTTTTGCTGATCTGGGCTAAGCTTGGCTGCTCAGCTCTAGAATCGCTCATGCATTTGGCATCAATGAGTTGAGGGTTGTAAGGTTGGCCTCAGGTAAGATGATTTTTCTGTGATGCACGTCCTTCATTGGGCTACCTAGAGGTTGTTCACATGATGCTGATGAGGTTGCTTAAGCCACAGCTGGGGGGGGTGCCGAAAATACTGAGCCAGAATGCAAGGAGCAGAAACTTGGGGTGTGGCAGGGCAGTGAAGGCTGAGCTCCTTTCTGGAAACCTTCCTGCCCTCAAGGCCTTAGAATTCCATGCCTATGACTGGTGGGACAGCCTTGAAGTTATTTGAAATGCTTTTGGGGTCTTTTTCCCATTGTCCTTAGGATTAGAACCTGGCTTTCTTCTGTCTATACTAAGCTCTTTATTAAATCGTCCCTTGGCCACACTCTAAATTTTCTCTCCTCAACATATCTTTTTATTCTTTACGTAGCTAGGCTGGGGATTTTCTAAATCTCTGCATCTACTTCTCTTTTAATTATAAATTTCATCTTTAATGGTTTCTCTCTTCTTTCATTTTATTATATGCAATTATTAATAAGAGAAGCCACATAGCACCTTAAATCATTTGCTGCTTAGAAATTTCTTTTGCCAGTTATGCTAGACCATTGCTCTTAAGTTCTTCCTTCCATAAAGCCCTAAGAACACAGATACAATTCAGCCAAGTTCTTTGCCACTTTATAACCAGGGTGGCCCACTCCAGCTTTCAAAACTGTGTTCCTCATATTCATCTGAGACCTCGTCAGAATTGCCTTTACTGGCACACTTTTATCAACATTCTGATCACAACCATTTAAGTAATTGCTAAGAAGTTTCAGAATTTCCCTACAGCTCTCCTCTACTTCTGAGCCCTCACTGGAATCACCCTTAATGCTCCATTCTGGACAATCTAGGCTTTTTCTAGCCTACTCCTCTGGATTCTTCTACCCACTCCCCACTACTGAGTTCCAAAGCCACCACCATATTTTTAGATATTTGTTATAGCAACACTCCACTCCTTTGGTATCAATTTCTGTCTTAGTCTGTTTAATGTTGCTTTACTGGAATACTTGAAACTGAATCATTTATAATAAACAGAAATATTGCAAGAGCCTTCTTGCTGCAATATAACACGGCAGAAGGCATCACATGGCAGAAAAGCAAGGAGTGGGGAGGGAGAGAGGAAATTGACTCGTGTGATAACAGACTCACTTTCACAATAATGGTTTTACTCCATTGATGAGAGTGCAGCCCCCATGGCCTCATCTCCTCTTAAAGGTTTCACCTCTTAATACTGTTACAATGGCAATTACATTCCAACATGGGTTTTGAAGGGGGCAAACATTCAAACCACAGCACACAAGAAAGAAATGTAGGTTTTCTTCAGACTTCTTCAGAGTCACACTCTCTACCAGAAGACAGACATCAATGTCTAAAAAAATATGAGAGAAAGCATGACCTAGTAACTTTGTATTTAACTAAATTTATAAAGGCAAGAGAAAGACATTCCCAAGCATGGCCAAAGTCAGGAAATTAGATAACTGTGAAGTTCTCTTGAAAAAAAAAATGATGATAACATCCATCCTATCAAGAGATATATTAAAATTAAGAAGCAAAGAAGCATTATTTTCAAGACTGATGTTGTATTAATCAAGATAAACTAGCTTGTGCTGCAGTAATAAGCAATATTTAAATGTCAGGGGCTTAGCAAAACAAAATCTATTTTTCTCCCACAAAATATGTCTGTGTAAGTCAGCATGATCTTGGGTAACAGAAGCTGCATCAGCTCATAGCTTATCTATGAGCACACAGCCTCCTTAATTACTGTGGCGTGAGAAGAGAGACTGAAGGATTGTATACAGTGTTTTCATTGCCTTAGCCCAGGACTGGCACATGTTACTTTGCTCATAGTCCTTGGCCAGAAATAGCAGATAGAGTCCTGCAAAAAGACTGGGAAATAAAGGCATATAAATGAAATACTTGGTGCCATTACTGTTTCTTCCACAATTGGTGACCACAGAATTTATCTAAAAATACATCTAAAAAATAACTAGGAATTATGGCAGGAGAGCAGAATACAATTCTTGTGAAAATACAACAAACAAGAATTAGAAGAATGTGTGTATTAGTCAGGGTTCTTTAGAGAACAGAGCCAATAGGATATATAGAAATATATAAAAGGAGATTTATTATGAGGGATTGGCTCATAATCATGGAGGCTGAGAAGTCCTACAGTCTTCTTTCTGCAAGATGGAGGCCCAAAAAAGCTGGTGGTGTAGTTCTGGTCCAAGCCTGAAGGCCCAAGACCAGGGCAGCCAATGGTGTAATTCCTAGTCTGTGTCTGAAGGCCTGAGAACCAAGAGCACCAGTGTTCAGGGGAAGGATAAGATGAATGTCCCAGCTCACACAGAGAGAGCAAATTCATTCTTCCTGAGCCTTTTGGGGTTTTTTTCCAAGACCTCAATGTGTTGGATGATGCCTGCCCACATCGAGGAGGGTGGATCTTCTTTCCTCATTCCATTGATTCAAATGCTAAACTCTTCTGAAAAACGCTCTCACCAAAACATCCAAAACTAATGTTTTACCAGCTATTTAGGCATCCCTTAGCTCAGTCAAGTTGACATATAACATTACCTATTACAATATAGAAGTGTGCTAATACGTATATCAGGAAAAAATAATGTGTAAAGTTGGAACATATAAAATTGTAAATAACTCCAACTGTTTAACATTGCCATTTTATTTTAATTTTAGAGGTATTTTTGGAGCCAATATCTATTATAATGAAAAAGCTTTTATAAGAAATGTCAACATTTCCTTTAGTGTAAATTGCTTCATATTTTGCTTTTAAATTCTAGGAAAATTAAGGATGATATGTTTATTTAAAATAATATTTATTTTATCATCTAATTTTCTAAAATTATTTTGCTATATGCATTTATACTTCTATCCGTATATGTGAATATATTTTAGGAAAAATTTTTGATTTTTCCAAAGTTAACAATGATTATTTTCAGGTCATAAAATTAAAAAATTTTTCTTCTTAGTCCTTTGCAGTTTGCTTAGAATGATTTTTCTTTTAAATGAGAATGAAATATTTTTATTTCAAAAGGAAGGTCATTATTTTCCCAGAAATGTTAGTGTAGATTTCTAATTTATGACTTGTAAATTCAAACATAGAGTGTATACGCATGTATACATATGACATATATGCCATATACAAACATATATAAATGCATAGATTATTTACTGATGATAAAGGATTTTTGGAGCAAAAGAGCAATACATAGAACGGGAGGCACAATATCATCTATTTAGGGGTTTTATGTATAGAGATGTGTGTGGAGTGTGTGTGTGTGTGGGAAGTATTTCATACACATATATAGGCATTAAATCCTTTGGACGGCTATTAAAATGTTAAGTGGTTCTCTCTAGGTGTTATTGTTAGAGGCTAACAGTATTTTTTTCTCATTTGTTTTCCCCAATTTTTCAAATTAACATGAATTACTTGCCCAATTAAAGTATCTTTTAAAAGAGCAAATGCATCAACTTATATTTCTAAATAGGTTGAGAGAAATTTTATGGTTTTTAAGAAGTGCTCCTACTTTGCACATAAAAACTTACTAAGGTAAATTAGGTAATTTTCCTGGTTCCCTGGTGTCCTAAAATAATGCTTGTACAAAGGGCAAAGGAAAAAAATTGCATAACAAATAAACCCATTAGAACTCTTTGCAGAAAGTTTCCATTTTCTTTATCCTTTTCTCTTTTTGTTGTAAGAAATAATTTAGCTGATATGAATAAGCAAGGAAATTTTCCCAGCTGGTTCAGTGCCTCAAATTTTATGAAATCTCATCAGGCCAACCTCTTTGTTCTCCTTTTCACTTATATTGCACTGTGGTTTACATTATTATTTACTAACTAGATTACAGTCCACCGCTCTTTTCAACTTTTTCCCAGCTTTTTTTTTTTTAACATGAGGATTTCTTTCTTCTCAAATGCTAGTAATTCATTCATTCAATCTCTGTGTGGAGAGTGAATATGTAGCAATCTCAAAACCACAGGAGAATGTCAGAGGTGTTTCTTAATCTGTTTTACAAATGATTATAACAGCTGAGAAGTAAGTCAAGGGCAGGAAATCATGTTTCCAACCAGGAATTTGTTGGCCTTTTAGGTCTCAGAAAAAGCTAACTCAATGGGGAAGATTATATTTTCTTTTATTTTAAGTTTAGAGGATTTAGAAGAGACATACAAAAGAGAAGTGCTTAGAGTGATTGCATGAATATTTCAGTCTATCTTGGTTTAGTGAACTAGGATTGATAAGAGAACCCTGCTGCAAAAAGACCTACAGATATATAGACCTGGGAATAGATACCTAGATTCTATTCAGAATTGTTTTTATTTTTTTCTGGAAAAGCTTTATTTAGGTATTTCTTTTGTATTTATTTATTCTAGATGATACTGTGTGGAAGCAGATAGATCCACTCGTTAAGGACCTGACTTTCCCCACCTGTGACTCGGAGCAATAATACAGAAATGCATCACAGAGATGTGGGAAAGAGCACTTCATATCTGTAATATTCCTTCCCACAGATAAAAGGTATTCTTGGAATATGACATACATTTGAATATAAACATATATGCATATTATCTACCTTTTAATATTTAAAAATTGGTAACTCCATTAACTCAAGGCTGAATATTTTTTCCCCACCAAAAAGGGGTTTGTGTGTTCTTCTTCAAACCCTCTCAACCTTGCTTTTTTCTCCAGCCATTGCTACCCCAGTTCTGTACCTGCTTGGACCAACCTTGCACTGGTGTAACCTGACAAAACCTCTCTTGGGCCTACACAAGTACCTGCCTATTTCTTTCTGCCCCGGGACTTCTCCAGCACAGTGACGTGGGAAACCTGTGGGAACTCACCTACACTTAGGCATGTGCGATGGAATGTTAATGCCCAAGGGCCATGCTTGACCAATGGAAGATGGAATCCAAAGGATAAATGCATTGCTCCTTTTTTCCTATGGAGGGCAGTTCAGACACTCATTTAATTACACTCCCCAAGGGGTTCAATCAGCATTAGCATTACCCACTTGCAGTGGTGTCTGATGCGTTCAATACTCTCCTTTCCTTTTCCCTCTCCCTTTCTCTCATTCTTGCACTCTGTGATCACTTCCCAACTAAAATAGCCTTTGTAACAGGCTCTGTTTTTGGGGAAATTAGGTTAAAATGGAGGTACCAAGAGCAACCTTAGAAAGCTATCTGGGTAGGGTTTTGGAACTGGCTCTAAGGACCAATTGCTCTTAAGTGAGGCAGACATAACTTCAAGTCCACAGTAGCCTGACAGTGATCGAGAGTCTCACCTGGACTAGACTGCAGAGATCCTAATGGAAGGGGAAGCATGGGCTAACTTTGGAGCTATGGTACTTGAATGGAACAGAGCCAATAGTAAGTATAAAAATTCATTACTTTCATTATCTAGTTTGGAAGACTTGAAAAATGAAAATAACAAGCTCAGCGGAGTGAACTTTCAGCTCTAGGTATAACTTGAAACAAGAGGCCTCCTATGGCCAGGGAAACCATTGTGTCTTATTGCTATGGGGCAGACTGTGCCATTAACCATACATACCAGTGATTTAATTGTAAGGATGGAGGAGCTGCAAAGAAGAATCACTGCACGGTCTCAAAGGCCACCTGTGTAAAAGCCAGGCCACCTCCTGAAAGAAAAAGAACTAGACTCTTGATTCTGGGATGGAGACATTTAATGGACAAGCTGAGATCCTTGAAACCTCACATTCTGCTGAATCCTCTTAGCCCAAATGAGAAGCCTCTTCATCCTAGCTACCAGAAAGATGCTTAGACATACTGCAAAGACATCACCTGAGATATACCCTCTCAAGAGAACTCTTATCCTTCCTAATATCTGCTCCTGCTACTTTAAATTGCTGAATTGAGCTAAGATAACTTACTTTTTAAGTGGGGTACATTTATATGGTTCTTGGTGCAGTCCGTAAATATTAATAATTATTGCAAATCATCCTGGTGTGGAAAGGGTTTCTGTGGACACGCTTGCCATCCACTGTGTTGAATCCCTGGGAGCCATGACACAAGGATGCAGGACCAGAGGTTGAGCTGTGACATGAAAATGTCTTGCGTTGACAGCATCTCATGGGTGGCAGAGGAGAAACAGGTTTGAAAGATACCAAATGAGAACTTGATCTGTAGAAATTTCTTCCAAATTACATATAAAAGATATTCTATAGAGGTTTTCACATATTTGAAATAATCCCCAAAATAACAGACTACTACAAATAAATTATATTGCTGAAAGATATATTTCTAATCCATCAGTAACAAAAAAGTGTCAATCATGATAAACATTTATCTATTTTCCTGTATAGAAAATATTAAAGAATTGTTATATGAAGAAGTGACCAAAGAATATGCAGGCAAAAATGTAAGAGTATGATAGAGATGTGATTGAGCATAAATATTATGTTTTTTATTTTCTAGTATTTTGTGATACTTTCTCAGGAATTGGTAAGTGACCTGTGGTGGTCTAATTTGAATCTAAGAGTTATGATGATGATAGGACATTTTTGCTGTATTTAAACATGGAAAAACATACTTTCTTGCAAACATGTGGAATTGGATAATGTATCCAATGCCAAAGAGGTAATGCTAAAAAATAAAAAGAGAAATTATTTGGCTCTAGAATAAACCATATCTGAAACCACTGGTCCATCACATGAGGCAACGAATTCCCCTTTTTCTTAAACAAGTTGGAGTTGGTGTTTCTTTCACCCACAACAGACAGCAAAGACACACATGCATCATTGCCATCTTAAAGGCAATGGAAGAGAGAGCTTTGTGCTTTCTGATATAAAAACTTTATTTAATATTTTTAATGTTATTTCACACATGGCCCATGAGAACCTGAATAAATCTTACTTACTCTTAATTTCTTAGCTTTCTTGTCACTAACCCAGTAAAAACTTTTCTGTTTCTGAAGAGCTTATTTTCCCTCATTAGCATTCTCATAGCACCCTGTATTTCTTGTTCATATCAGATACATATATATAAATATATATAGCTGAGAAAGATACATAATAGATAGATAATGTGTCTTCAATGTCTTTTGTGTAACACTTTAATCTCTATGAAGGAGGCTTTGTGTCTACTTTTATTTTCAAAGTTATATCCCTAACATCTAGCCCAATGCCTGGCATGGAAAGAATATTGCTTGACTGAAGAAATAGTGGAATGAATAATGATTGAATTCACATGAATATGAAAAAGCAGAGTCTTAGAAGTTATCTCTAAACAAGTACATATTTATATGTGTGTATACATATTTACACATATGCATGTATATATGTGTGTTTACAAATATGTGTATATGTGTGTGTTCATGTGTGTATATACATATTTGTATGTGTTTATGTTTATGTGAACATATGTGTTCAAGAGCAGATTTACTCAGGCCCAAGACTCATGTATAATCACAGCCACAGGGCTTAAGATCCCCTTCAAACCCCACTTGATCTTACAGTGGAATAGTTAATGGAGTAGTTGTCAGAAAGAGAGAAATGTAGGCACTGAATACAATCAGTAAATATCTTTTATTTTATGTTTAAATATTTTATTTCTTCACAGATTATAAGAGAAAATGCTTATGCTGGCTTGGTATAATATGTGATTGCTAAACATTTCAGAATAAATCATGAAAGGTCCTAGGGTAAAAGGATTCATTTTTTAAAATAGGTAATAAAACTGATCTTCTTGGTGATTGTGGATATCACAGAAATTGGGGACTACAGAAAGAGAAAGTAACTGGCTGGAAAGAACCTGACAGTAATCCAGGAAGTGGGAACCCATCTGACCTCTGTTATAGCTTAATAAAGTTCCTGTGATTTGTCAAAATTGACCCTTTTCCTCAAAAAGAAAAAAAAAAGATTCTATTCTGGTGTAGTCACAGTAGTTAAGAAAAATTACTCACAACTTGGAGATAAGACTAATAAGACAAAAGAGAATATATTCTTTCAATGATACTCTGGAGCATTTTGTTAATAGGCCCAACCCGGGATTATTTAATTCCTTGGAGAATGTAACTGTGTGTGACTTTGCTATTCACTGCATGATTAGAACCCACAAGCTCTAAAGCTATATGATAACCTGGAGATGTTTTATTCCCATAGAAAATGTCACCGCAAAAATTGTGATCTTATTGTCCTGATGGATCTGAGCAAGCTTTGGCTCTTACCTAGACAACTAATGTTCATGTTTTAAATGTCCATATAACTAGTTCCTTAAATGTTTTTTGAACCAACTTTGTCATCCTACATAATGAATGAGTTAACAAATCAGTGATATGTCATTCTATATTTCTCTAACTTATCTTTCTATAAAGTCCATGCTCATTCTTGTTTATCTAGCACAACAGTTTTGAGGAATATTTAAGCTATTAATAGATGCATCTTGGAATTCTCTTTTCACTAAGTGAGAAAAAGTTTGCTTTTTAAAAAAATAACTAGAGCTACTTTTTTTCTTTAGAATGAGTGGACCTTATGAACTGGTTCTTCCACATAACACAGCTGCTCTCTTGTCATTGAAAATGGTTAAGTTGCACAACCTGTGTCTACACATTCCACCCTTACATGATAGTGTTCCACTCATCATAAAATCCCAGTGGGCCTCAGGCACAAACTATGGGTGTTGGCAATTTCAAGTGTTGGACACTCTCAGGCTTTCTTTCTCCCGCTTTAGTATTCTTTTTCAACTTTTGAAAGACCAGAAACCAGTAGGCAGCTAAAGGAAGTGGCTCAGTAAGTGTTTGGAACTGCTTATTTCTAGAAATTATGAAAGCAGTGTGAGATGTGACAGGGTCGCCAACATGGGTGAGTTGTTGCCGAGGCAGGAGGCCCAAGGGGGTGGTATTAAAAATGTCTTCTAAAGCCATCTCTTTGGCGCCTCTGTCCCTGTGAAGCCAGTACACCATCTGGCAGTTAGGCACGGTGCCATTTTAACAGATGGGACTGAGTATTGGAGGCTCTGAGACTATGTACTACTATCCGCTATGGTGTTGGACAGAGTTTTGGTAGAAATACTCATCTGACTCTTTTCCACCTCATCTTTTAGTCCCTCCGTCAAAGGAAATGATGTTTCTTCTTTTGAGTGAGGAAAAGACATGAAAAGATTTTCTCTTGGGTTTCTGGTGCTATCAGAATATAAGTTGATGCCAAATCTTGCACTTGCTACATTATTCACACAGTTTTAGCAAACTGACTCTTAATTTTTCTTTTTTTAAATTCCTCTTTCAAAACAGTTTACAATAGGCTAGTTTTTAGCCTCATAATTTGGTACAAGTATGGAAGCTTTTGGATGTGATGTAGTAGAAATGAAACAGATTCAGCCACATTTTTTCCCCTTTTGATGTTCCTCAAAAGTACTTGACTTGAGAGGGAAAAAGCTATGAATCATTTACCAGTTGGAAAGCTTTTATTGGGCATCTAATTTAAGCATAATGGTACATTATGATTCAAAGGAGTAAATTACACAATTCTTGCCCTCAAGAAACTTAGAAGTTTGTTGGGGAAATAAAACACATACCTAAAATGCCAACATTTCTTCTTTCATTATAAAATATTGCAACACTCCTTCTTCTATTATAATTATAATAACTGGAATAGAGATTGGGAAAATACAGAAATGTGGAAGCTATAAGATCATGCATAGCCTCATCACAGAAAAACAGTCCTACTAACACTTTGGAGGTATTAACCTCCTCTGTGTGTGTGTGTGTGTATGTGTTTTACAATGCTGCTATTTATTTGATTCATGTATTTATGATCTATTTATAGTACATATCCAGATTTTGATATTGTTTTTTTAAAATATGCTATTTTGTAATCATATCTACATGTTAGAATAAATGCTTTGCTAACATTATTTTTTAAAACAATATAAAGGGTACATCAAGTAAATGCACCTTAGCTTACAAAATAATTTCTCTCTCTTTGGGCCTTGAGGTTGCTTCCAGTTTTTTTGTTAATATAAATAAAGCATCAATAAACATCTTTGTAAGTAAAGTTTCTTCTGCTTTTAGGACTGTAGTCTTAGAAAATATTCCCAGAAGTAGAATTTTTGCATCAAAATGTTCATTAAAGTTTCTTGATACACGATTAGAATGTATTGCTCAATAGTTATTAAGTATTAAAGAATTTGTTTTAGGCATTATATAAAGCATTAACATTCACAAATCTTTCCTTAACATTTACAACCACTGTCCTGGGTCAATATTTTAATTCCAATGTAACGGATAAAGCAACTAATAGAGCCAGTAGTGAGTAAAATTCAAGGACTAACAAGTTTGCCTTTTGACTCCTAATCCAGTTCTCATTCCACTACACTACCCTGCTTCCTTTATATTGTATATGTTTAAAGAACATTATCTTCTTGAAAAAGTCAATAGTATAGCTTAATCATCAACAAATTTTACTTGCAGTGGGTCCTAATGGTCTTCTTACTTCTCTGGGGGAAGCCCCAGTCTTCTATCTCCCTAAAGATGTCTGTTAAGTCTTCCAAATCCTGTCCTATGACCAACAGTAAATCTGATCATAGGAAAGGAGGAATTATTTGCAACAACAAGTAATTTGCATACTGGTTAGAAAGAGCTCTGGAGAATGGGATAGTAAGTTTACTCTGCTAAATTATTCTATTTTTCCCCTGAGATTTAGAAACGTAAATGAACTATGGTGGGAAATCTACAATGCTAAGGATTCGGACTATTTCAAGTCTGAGTTCATTTTCTACATTTTAGGTTTTCAGGAAATCAAATCAGAGAGCTATCTTTGCTTTCTTAGTTCATTAATTGTTATATTTTAATATGTGTTTTGTGTGTACATGACTCATTTTCCCACATCCCTTTAAGATCTTTGAAGTCAAGAATCAGATCTTATACACAGCTTCCTAAATACAAGAATCACTACAAAATGACCATAAAATGGCATGCATATTTACTTGTTATAAATTACCTTTCTTTGTACAGAAAGGCAGATAAAATGTTGTTCCACTAGAGTTTTCACTAACATATTATCAATGTCAATTGTTCTTGTCATATTTGTACTCCTAAAAAAATCATGATACATGATACATGATTCAAATATCTTTTTATAAAGAAGTATTACCGATAATGTATATTTGTAGCAATTCATCATTTTTTGTACTAGATGTGATTTACATTGTCCTTGGACATTTCATAGCAGGGGTCTGGTATTTTGATAATACTCAGAGGGCCAGCTGTCATGGGTTTGCCTCAATATTTTGTTTAGGGCCATCTTATGTGTATTTATGATTTATTTCAGAGACCATCCTGTTCAAAAGTACAATTGATGCTAGAATATTACAGTACCAAAACCTATCATGGTAAAAAATAATTCGGTCAATGAAACATATATTTGGATCTTTTGTTCCAATTACAGAAATTATATGAACCAAAAATACGTAAGTATTGATGGATCAGAGATTCTGTTGGGAATGTAATGAAATAAAAAATTTCTCATTTCTCAAGTGGGATAAGTTTATAGCAGTTATTACTCTTCCATGACAGAAATAGCCACAAGCTTCAATTTTTAATGGCCTTGACAGAATAGCTCCCTATGGTTCCATTTTTAAAATTTACCAAATATATACTTTTGCTAGTGGGAAAGAAGATTTTTGCTCACATTCTTGCTAATGCAAGTAAAATCTGAAATTAGGTTTTATTACTATTACAAATGATTCTGGATATTGAAATTATAAGAAAACACAGTAGGATCTTCTTCAAGAAGAGAAGAAGCTGATATGCCAGTGAAGAAGGAGATGCTCACACTCAATATATACACGCTCTCTCTCTAGCAATGCCAAAATCACTCTTAGTTGTACACAACATGCAATTGATGAGTACAGAAAAGTCAAGTGAGGGACTTGCTTGAACAGTGCTGCGTATCCTGTTACAGGATTATTACAATCCTCTCCTCTAGTCCTTATTTCTACACACCAAATATAAGAACTTGTTTAGTCATATTTATAAATGCTATCATTATTTTCTGTGTTCTTCAGTGAGAACTCCGAGCACATTCTTCAACTGTTACTCTAGAAATCCTAGAAAAACTCTTGTATCTGCATACCCCATTACATGTGAAAGAATCTTCGCAGTTCATGATAGAACAAAAACAAGCAACCAAAGAAATAACTTAAAAAAAAAAATTCCAAAGTGGAAACAACTGCAATGTACATTAAAATAAACTTTGACAAAGACAAATTATAATATTTTCATTTCAAAGAAAATTACACAGTTGTGAAAAGTGAGCTACATTATACATATTAACATGGATAAATCTCAAAGGCTTATATTGTCATAAAAAGCAAGAAAAATACACACAATATGATTCCATTCATATAAATTTGGAAAATAGTAACATTAAACAAGTGGCAAAAATATAAATAAAAATAAATATTAACTCAAAGTCAGGCTATTGGTAAGGGAATGCAGTCATAGCATCACATGCTGTGTCTCTAAAGCATACACAATCTTATTTTTTTAAAAAAGTTCTGTTAGGGTGACATGGATTCATTTTATTATCATTTTATTATCATTTATTCTACAAACTAGAAATTCTAGTTTGCTAGAATTTCTGTATGTATTAATAATTCCACAATAAGCAAACAATTTAAATTCCTGATTAAAATAAATTACAAAAAAAGAATTTTAGTGTGGTATTATTATCTAGAATAATAAATAATACAAAAGCATATGAATCATGAGAAATTCTCTGGAGAGCTAGACTGAGGACTAGGTTGAAATTTCACTTCTGCCATTTACTATAAGAGCTTTGGGCAAATGATTTAAATTAACTAAAATTAATTTTCTCATATTTAACCTAAGGCTAACTCACAGCCATTGCTAGAATTGTCGTCAAGTTCAAATGAGCTCTTGAATAGAATGGGCTCATATACGGCATAAATTTAGAGTTTAAAAAAATTTAAATCTGGAAGATGATCTGAAAAATATGGATCCAGAGTATTTCAAAGCAATCTCCTTTTAACATTAAAAATAAGTTCAATTGTGCTTAGAATTCATATTCTGATACTAATAAAATATATGTTAAAGCTCAGAATGTTAAAATGATACTGGGACAATATTCTTAAAACTTGTAGTATCTTTCTAGCTGCTGGGACTAACTCTTTCGCCTTTTTTGAGAAGCTCCTACCATAATCTGTGGCAATACCCCAAATCATACTCATCATTTCTAGGATTCAGAAAACATTTGAAGATTGGTAGATGAAAGGCAGATCATCTGCAGATGATCATCAATATGCAGATCATCAGCTTTGATAAGTCTAATCAAATATTGATGCAAAAGAATTCAGTACAGAGTACGCTTTAGAAAATAGATTTAGGGAATCTGTTTACAGAAACATTAAAAAAAATGTAATCCTATTAAGCAAATTTGAGACCATATCAATCAGTCATCTATTTGGCATCTGGTTTATTCATGTGTTTTTTATGATGCTTAAATGTACAAGGTTTCACTAATTTCTGCTTTTCAGATGAGTGCAATGGATTTCATTCTTGATTTTCTGTGTTGACTCTTCCAGCCATGCCAATTATAAGAGAAATCAGCCAAAGGTGAGAGGTTAGGTCTTGGGTAATGAGTTTCTTAAAAACAAGCAAACAAAATATTCCAAACAAAAAGCCCAAATCATTTCAGTTAATAGTAAACACAAAAAACAGAGCAAACATTTAAAAATCCTGCCGGTTGCAACCAGAATTCGTTACTGAGTTCTGGAAGTACTTGAAACAAGTGCTGAAATTCAAATGATTCCAGGTAGAACCTGCACACTGCTTCCAATACAGCATAGACTTCACGTGCTGCAGTAATACAAAAAGGAGGAATGTGTCAGTAAAATCAATGCCAACATTTAAAAAATAATAAATACCTGTAAATAAATATGAATACTTTCGTAAATACACAATAACTATCAATTTTTCTTCCTTTTCTTCTTCTCTTGCCACTCATTTTCAGAGAAATACACCTTTTCAAGTTACAGGAGAAACTAAGAAAGCTGAGGATGTGAAAATGTCATTGCTATGGGCTGGATTGTATTCCTTAGAATGTATTTGGAAATGGGGCCTTTAATTTAAAGGGATAATTAGGTTCAAAAGATGCTGTTAGGAAAGGACTTAATGCAATCTGACCAGTGTCCTTTTCAGAAAATGAGATTAAGAAATATAGAGACACCAGAGGCACACGTACCAAAAAGGGGCCATGTGAGGACAGGGAGGAAGGGGCCATCTGCCAGGCAAGGAGAGAGGCCTCAGAATGAACCCAGCCCACTGGCACCTTGTTCTTGGACTTCCAGTCTCCAAAAGTGTGAGAAAATAAACTTTAGTTCCTTAAGCCACCCAGTCTATGGTATTTTGTTGTGGCAGCCAGAGCAAACTAATACAGTAACAGAGATTTCAGGGTCCTGAGGAAGAATTCTAGTTGAGAGTTGGAGGGTGGGATGTATTTCTTTGTAAATGCCTAAGAATAAAATGTATTTTAGAAGAGAACTTCCAAGGCGATACTGATAATAAGAAAACAAGCCTGACTGGGTACCCAGGGTCCTCCTGAGGGAGGAGGGAAGCCATCCATTGTGAGGAGTGGGGCATGAGGGATGGGGGCAGGGGCACCTCACCTTGCAGACCCCGTGTCCTGGGCATGACCCCCTCATCCCCATAGCAGCTGCACAGAGAGAAGGCTAAGCCCGCCCACCTCCACAGAGAATGCCAGAGCCAATAATTCCAAGGGTCACAAATGTATAAATAACCCAGCAAAGGCCCTTTATCATGATATTTTCTAATGATCACTTCCAACATGAAGGCTGCATACAGTTTCAAGGTCTGAGGTTTAATACTCGCAGAAAGCATCTGAGAAATAAGTAGCATGTTTTCTCATCTAGCCAGTTCTTAAGCAGCTTATAGCTTTGGTATCTGACATTCTCAAGTTCAAAGCTAAAATCGAATCAAAATTTTCATTGTATTAAATAACCCCATTCATCATAATCCTGGCAGATTTTGAATATATCAATCCCTTCTGAATAGCTGTTTGCTCCCAAATACTAGAACCTTAATCGTCTATAAAATTAAACGAAGAGGAGAACAAATTACTTAGAAATGAGACTGTGAGTAGAAGAGTGAAATAGAAGCCATACCTGGGTTAGCCCATGCAGTGAGACCACATAACAGGATTCAGTCAGCTGCTGAAGAAGGTTTGCATTGAAGACTACTTGTCCCATTTCTCTCTAAGTCCATTGTAGATGAAAGACATGTCCAACAGCTCTGGTGCCAATGCTTACAAATGGTTTCAAAGATCTTGATTGCGTTCCAAGTAGAGAAGGAATGAGGAAATTAGAGAAACATGGCTAATAAACTACATTTGGAATAATGAACTGTTTACCTTAGCTAAGGCACTCCTGTGCTACCATAAATAGTGTGAATTGTCTGCTTATAGACACATATCCAATGCAGGGTAACCACAGACTGCAACCAGTAACCATCATGAGTGCCTGCAGTGACATCAGGCAAGTCGTGATTATGGCAGGGGTTGGGATTCTAGAATCTTAGCTTGCCTGGAAAATACCTGTCTGACTCTTTTAGGAAATCTAAGTTTATTGAGCACTTACAATGCCAAGGCCTGTGATAAAGACTTCATGTATATTGTCTGATTTAATCACAGGACAAAGAAATATGCTCAAAAACCTTGGACAATTAGAACAGAATAAATGACCCATCTAGAAAGTTGTGGATCCAGGAAATGCATCCAGGTGTATCTGCTCCGAAGTATTCTCTTTTTAGTATTTTGCTCTATATAGCTTTGTCTTTTGCTGTGATTATTCATCTTATTTTTTAAAAAATTCTACTTTCCAACATTTTTAAGAGCACACATTCTAACTTCCATGTATTCTGACCAGCATCTCCTGAATAGGTATAGTGAACCAAGATTGAAGCATCACTGCTTTGTCCTAACTTATTTCACTTTTATTTTTATGGTTAGGTTTCAGTTATTTACAGGGGAGACAAGTAGCTTAGATAATGAAAAGTATTAGTTAATTTGTCCAACAAATGAAAAGTATCTTTATACAAGTAATATAGGACTTTGGCTAATCTGAATAATAGTGAGAAGATGACTTAGTTTGGATTCCTCCAGAGGAAAACCTGATGCCAGGAGTCAAGTGCAGGTGATTAATTTAGAGAGTTTAGGGAACGCCAGGAAGGGAATGAGGAAGTGATGCCAGGAACGGAATGAGGAAGTGATACCAGGAAGGGAAGGGGCCAATACAGGGTGAGGTATTAAGCCATCTGCCATGGTGAGTGACTGGGGTTTAATCCTGCAGGGAAATGCTGCAAAACCCATGCCTCAAATTTATCTCTACTGAGGGACAGTGGAGCCAGTGTTTTTATACACCAACTCTTTTTTTTCTTTTTGTGAGACAGGGTCTCACTGTATTGCTCAGACTAGAGTGCAGTGGCATCATCACAGCCCACTGCAGCCTTGAGCTCCTGGGCTTCAGTAATCCTCCTGCCTCAGCCTCTTGAGTAGGTGGGACTACAGGTGTACGCCATCACTCCCACCTAATTTTTCTATTTTCTGTAGAGATACAGTCTCATTCTTGCTCAGGCTGGTCTCAAACCCCTGGGCTCAAGCAATCCTTCTGCCTCAGCCTCCCGAAGTTCTAGGATTACAGGTGTGAGCCACCGCGCCCAGCCTTACACACCAGCTCTTGAGAGACACAGGTGGTGGGCCATTCCTGGGAGAATTAATTCCCTGGTGAGTCCAGCCTGCCCTATGCCTGCATATGGGCATCGTGCCTCCTGCCTTTCTGAGAGGGGGCTCCGTTAGGTGCAGGGAGGTGGATACTAGCAGTTGGCCTTAGCTGGAAGTTCTGCAGGATGAGGGCAGAGTAGGGACAGCTGCTGCTGCTAAAGGAAATTATTTTTTTTCATGTGCTAATTTCAGAGACCTATGTTTGCCTACCAGATTACAACTGTGAAAATGGTAATCAGCTGAAATTTTGAAGGTTGAGTTAAAAAAAAAAGAGCCCATCTGTTTTGAGGGTTTTGAGGTGAGGGAAGGTAGGTGGAGGCTTTGGGTATTTGAGTTCTTCAGCAAGCCGCATGGCTTCATCAGGAAGAGATGCTTTCTCCACGGCTTGTGCTCCCTGGAGCCTCTCTCTCGTGTATCACCACTTTCTGCGGGGCGGTGGGGAAGCAGAAGGAGAGGGGCTCAACATCCCAGCGGGGTTTTGAGGAAACATGGAAAATAGTGTAAGAGGAAACTGGTTGCCCCATCCATCTCATTGCTCAGACTCATCTACCTGCTTATCTTCACTTACTGGGGCCTCCTTGTTCCAGATCAAATATGTTAATCATGCTCCCATGGCAGGACCTCTACCCTTGCTGGTCCTACTGCCTGGCTCACTCTCCCTGTAGGTAGTTTCAGGGCTCCTTTTCTTGCCTACTGCAGATCTTTGCTGAAATGGAAACTTCTCCCAGGGTCTTATTTGACCTTGTATCCCTCTGGCATTCCCTGTCCTTCATCTCTGGCTTATTATATATGACAGAATATACTATATTTATTTTTAAACATCTGTGCCTTCCAACATGATTGAAGCCCCATGAAGACAGGGATGTTTGCCTGTCATGTTCAATGCTGTATTCCTATATTCCTAGCAAGAAGCACATTGCCCAACATATGGCAGCCCCTCAGGAAATATTTGCTAAAGCAATGTACTAACCAGCAAGTATCTATTATTTGATGGTGAACTTCAGTGCAGCAGAGTGTTCTTAGTGGGAAAGTACTTGGACCTAAATAAAATTCAGCATGCAAAACATGGGCAACAGATGTTAGCTCTTGAAAGAGACAGGCTATGAGTTTAAATCACACATAATCTATGGTGAAACAACCATTCTTTGAGCCTTGGTTTCCTCGTCTGTAAAATATATTTAATCATCCTTACTTCATAGGTTACTGTGAGGATTAATGAGATAACAAATGCACTGTCAATCATGGTCTGCTTGCAACTCAAAAATTTTAGATCATTATTCTGATTAATGTCAATAATGAATCTACATCTAGCTAAGAATCACTTGTTTTTGTTATTATTTTGGTTCTTCCCAAACAATCCCTTTTATGGATTTTTGAAGTTTTTCATTACAGAGTTTATTCATTCTGTAAAGACTGAGTGGTGCCAGTCATCAGGAAGGCACCTTCTAGTACCCAGTCAAGGACGATTATAATAAAAGTACAATGAGCACCGTGATAAGGACTTTAGACTGAGGATTACTGAGCAGGGACTGTCCCCAGTGAATGTTTTTGAATGCTTGGAAAGTACAACATTGGGAAACCTTGAAACAGTAGATCAATTTTAGATCAATTATAGATCAATTTCAGATCTTCTCTTCTACCCTCTTATGTTTATTGGCTGTGGCCTATGAATTAAATTGACAAAAAACAGATAACAGGATAAAAAACAGGGTTTATTTACCTGTGCAATGTACATACATGCAGAACTCAATGACGAGTAACTCAAAGGGGTGGCTAGAATTGGGGGCTTTTATACCATCTTAACAAAGGGTGATACATTTTGGAGAAGTGACTAGATAAAGGAAAAGAGGGGGTGGGTTTCTAGGGTGATTAGTTGTGGGAAGATGACTAGGAAATGTATGGTAGATACAGGTTGTTTAATAAGGTTTGTTTATGCAGATTCATCTCACCCTGACTTTCTGTTTCCTGTGATAAGGCTTGTTGTCCTCCTCTACACCTTCACAAAGCTAAATTTATGTTACCTTTAGAAAGAGAATTTTATGTCCTGTTCTTAGGCAGAAAGGGAGAGGCAGAGTTCTTCCTGTGCTTGCTGTTTATCAATTGCCTTCAGCTCAAAATAATCCTTATGCCAAAGTGGCATATTTTGGGGTAGCATATTCTGATCCATTTCAGCTACTTACTTGCCCCATGATGAGTAAAAGATGCTTTCATTCTCAGACCTAGAAGGCTGCAAAAATATCCCCAGATGAGGGAGCAGTCTTTCTGTAGGCAAGCTGGCAGGTTCCTAGATCTGGTACTCTCTGAGGTGGAAGTCATTCGGGAGAACTGAGGAATCTTCTTTGAACTGGGGTGTAATTGTTTTGGTTTCCAAGTCTTCCAAGTCCTGCTTGGCTACAGCAAACAAACACCCTGCCTATTATCAATAACATTCTTAGTTGGGTAAATAGGTGACAATGTCAGTAGGAATTTCAAAAATATGTGTGCTAGTAAAAATTCTGCCTTTGAAAACATAATCACAATTTCTCTGGTTCTAAGTTCCTTAGGCAGCCTAGGACATTGTATGCCACTGCACTGAAATTGCCCTTCAACAAAATTGGCACTGGCAGCTAGCAGTCAAATCTGAAATGTTTCGGGCAGTGGAGCAGCTTTGGAATCTCTCCCACATACCAATACATCTCTTGATCTTGAGAAAACATTTCCCGATATTCAGGAACTTTTCCATTGTTCCTTGCAACTTTCCCCAAAGGACACATTAGGGTTTCCTAGACCTCTTGACGCCCACACAACCTTCACATATGAAGTGCTGGCGGGTCAGAAATAAGCAGCACTCACTGGGAACTATGATTTGAACACTTATTCCACAGACTTTTTGCTTTTCTAAAATTCTGGGGGTGAAGAAAGGGCCTGAGAATTTCTCTGCATTGAGTGGACGTTTTGTGCATGGAGTTCTATTCTGCTCTGTCTTTATAGCAATGTCAATACAACATTGTCCCTAGTGCATTCTGCATTAGGAGATAATTGCTACTGAAAGGTTCAAATTTTATGTAAACCCAGAGAAATTATCAATATGTAACTTGTGGTAATTGCCTATCTGCTGTTAACCTGCTTATTCTTAAAGTCAAACATTCTTGAAGACACACAAATTCTCTGATATAATATAGTGTTATTAGATTTGCCAGCTACAAACAAGTCATTTTCCCCATAATATGTTCCTTGAACATTAACTCTATGAGATGTCTCATGAAAAGGAAGGTTTCCTAGACCAAATGATGCTAGAAATTCTATAATATCCTTTTGCAGAGTTGTCACATATATTAGTACATTAAGTGACCTGAAAATGACTACTGAAAATAAGTCTGTTTCACTTGGTTTATTCCAGAATTTGCCAAATTTATTTAACTATAATTCCCCTTTTCTTTTGTTAAATCTAGTAACACTCTGCAGAACTAGCAAGTATTGTAGGAAGCTCAGCCTGGATAACAGTGCTCTAAATATAATAAACACAACAAAATGTTGTTCGGAGTTAGAGTTCTCAAAATGACATCCTTTGGTTTTTTGCTAATCCCCAAATGGGATTCTTTTAGAGCAGGGGTCTTCAAACTTTTTTCTGTAAAGGGGCATATAGTAAATATTTTAGACTGCAGGACATGTGGTCTCTGTTGAAACTACCTAACTCTGCTATTGTAGTGTAGAATTAGCCACCGATAATATGTAAACAAATGGGTGTGCCCATGTTCCAATCAAATTTTATTTACAAAAACAGGCCATAGACTCAATTTGAGCCATGGGCTACTGTTTACAAAAGTCAGTTTTGGAGTGGGATAACCACCCCTCATTTACAATTTGGTTATTTAATATTTTGAGAGTACATGTAAGATGAAAAAAAAAGGTCATTGTGATTTTGTTCTGCAGCCAAGCCTGGTCTACTTTAACTGTCAGGAGATTGGAGCTTAGTTCACTTAGGTCAGGATCTGAAATCCATCTCATGGTAGTCACAAGCAAGACAAACTGGAATCCTTAGAGAAGGTCCAGAACTTGCCTGCTCTCTGCAACTAAGGAAACAAGGTATAGGTAAATGTCCCGTTGCCTTGATATCTTGCTTTAATTCTCCTCAAATGGCCAACTAGGAATTTCCTGGTAATAAGGAGGCGATTTACCAGCAGGATTTCAAACTTCCTTTTAAAGGTTAAGTAAAACAGGGAGGTGCTTGGAAAAGGCAATCTGCAATAAGTACTAGAAAATACCAAACCCATGGTTATTGTAAGTCAAGCCCTATTGCAGTATCAACAGTCCCCATTATGCACAAGGGACCACCCACCAGAGGAGCATCCAAAGATAATAATCTATGAGAAGAGGACCGCAAAAATGCGGATGCTGAATTTCTGGCAGGACCTTGTTGCTCATGTTTAAAGAAGTGATTGTCCCCTAGATACCAAGGCCATTTCACTAGATTTATGCTGGCAAAGTTTCTGTTTATTGATGCTTTAACTTTGTGTGACTCTTTTTTTTTAACCCTTTCCAGTGCAAGGATTTTGATTTTCCTGTAGTATCAAAGAATTTTAAAAGAGCAAAAAAGCTTTATAAAAGCCTCTAAGCTAACAAAATTATAGAATTGTAGTGCCAGAAGCAATATAAAGATACCTAATCTAAATACATTAAGAAGATCAACGAGACATCTTGTCCAAGGTACCAGCTGATCAGTGACAGGCCATGAAAGTAACGTTTCCTGGGTCATGCTGAAGGCGGTTCAGAAGACAGATTCTCAGAGCTAACATTCTAGACCTCGTGAAGGTTCATTATCAACTCTCTGGCTGGGCTTCTGTTCTCAGCATGCATGACATGCACACATCTCAAGGTGGGAAATATCATAGACTTCAAGCACATTTGTTTCTACTCTGTTGTAAATTATGAAAATAATCTTGAAAACAGTTCAGGCTTAGATACTAGGACACATGCATTCTAAAGTAACAGGAGCATTTTGGCTAAACCTAAATTGAGAGAGAAAGTCTGGCAGTGCCTGTGCATCTAGTGATTTGTACGCCTTCTGCATGAGTTGATGTGCATGGGGAGGAGGCAGTGCTGTGAGTGGTGAGTGCAGGTCCCTGGAGTAGACACAGGAAGTGGAGAGATTTGCATTTTCCTCCTTCTCCTTAGGTCACAGAGACTAATGTGTGAGCTTTCTGCAAGCAGATGCCAATTTTTTCCAAGTTGTTATGAAACTTGGGCTCCAGATAGTGTTAACTTGAGGTCTGGAATTGGGCAGAATGGCTTTCTTTCATTTTACCTTCAGCATTGTGGAAGTTCAAGGGAACTCAGGGCAATTTGGCACTTTGAGGGTTGTACAGGCCTTGGTAGCCCAAGGAGATGGCAGGCGGGCAAGAGAGCTGTTTCTCATAGAGTTGTTGGCAGCTGCAAAGTGTCCACTCAACTAAGCTTAGACCATGTGGGGGAGGAGAAATGTCTTTTCTTTCCATTTAAGGGTCATGGTAGAAACTTCTATAAGAAAAGAAAGATTAACACGTGAAAAATATAGAAATTTATTTAATATAAGCTTTATGTGACCCAGGAAGCTTCAGAAATGAAGACACCAGGAAACAAGGGAACCCAAGACTTGATGAAGAGCTGACTGTCATAGAGAAACAGGATTAGACAAAAGGCTATGATCTAATGGCAAAAAACTACAGGGATCTTAGCAAGGTATGTTTGTTCAGATTCTTCTCTGTGTCCCTGTATCTTCAGAGGTAAGGATGGTCTTATTCTCTGGGAAGGAGAGGACACTCTCAAATGAAGATCTTATGATCTGCTTCAGGGGAGAAGGGCAAGAGGACAATGGTGAGGGTGGCCTTTCTACTTCTCCTGTTTTCTCAAAAGCCAAGGTGCCATATTTTGGGGTAGCATGTCTTGAACTTCATTGGACAGCATGAATCTGTCCCTGTGACCTTATGAGAGATACGTTGGGGACAGAGCACAAGGGATTTGGGAAGGGGAGGGCCGCAAGGCCATCCTGCACTTATACACCTGGGGATGAGGAGCCAGCAGCGCTGGGGCATCAGTATAATCAAGTTCCCAGTTTTAGCCATAGGCGATAGAATTCTCAGAAAGTTTTGGTTATACTTGGCAATATCAAGCTTTGAACTCCCCAAAGGAATTTTAAAGTACTCTCTCCAAATAAAATAGAAACTTTAACTTTCTGCAAATCATGATTCATATACTACTGTTAAGCAACCACCAAAAGACAGAAAAACCTATTAAACTAAAACTTAATTATTTTTATGCAATTTATCTCAGGGAAGTGTTTTGTCTGCTTTCATGTGTTTGTTCAGTATAGTAAATATCCTGTGCTTAATGTTCCTGTCCTTATTTGCATTCTAAGACACTCCCACCCCAAAAGCTTTGTGCTATTAATAATAGCAACACAGTGTGTATATGGGGGTTTATAGCACAGGGCATAAATTGAAATGTAGAGAAACAATGTTTTGTCCAGCCAATGCGAGAAAATTAAGTTCCCCAACTCTGGCAATTCAAAACAACATTCGCTATAAGTAGTGTCTGCAAATAAATGATAGTGTGTATTTTCCTTTTAATTGCAAATGGTAGATTCTTTTTTTAAGGTTATACTTTGAAATGGACCTTCTGTTAAACGCTCAAGAAAATTTCTTTCCAAAATGAATAATCATGCTTTGCTCCGGTGGTGGAGCCCTGTTCCCACCAGACTTTTGCACATCTATTATTTTTCCCTTCTCAGTCCCCCACCTACGTGGAATGGCTCTTTCTCCAAATCCTCATGACACTCCTTGAGGCACTTACAGGGTATTACGGCCACGCTCGGCCTTCCCTCCCAGCGCAGGACCTTCCCGGCTGAATCTCTTTCCACATTTACATCTACAGCTCACGCTCGTCAGAGTGCACATCCTGCCCACCACGTTACGTCAGGCTGCCAGAGCTGCGTGTGATCCGGAGGTGGCTGACTGTGTACCTGTCATCTGACAGATCTGAGAGTTTCAGCACTGGTGGCAGTCTTCCAGCAGCAGGGATTAACTTTCTCATTTGAAGATCAGTTTTCAAAGGTGGAAGCCGTGGGTGTGCCTGCAACACTGCCACCGTTCTCATGCTCGTAGAAACTCGGGCTTGTCTGAGCCGTAAACCCAGACGGTAATGAACATGCCACACATTCCAAGACCTGTCATCTTTCCCTGGCTTTGGATTGTGCAATTGCTGCCCACGGCTGGCCTTGATCATCTGCTTTAGCAAAGAAGGGAGCTTCTGCGAATAGCCATGTGCATCTCTACCGCTCTCTCCGCTACTGGTTACCTTGTCGCTTGGGCTGAAATGTTCTCCCAAACTTCTACATACGCACATTCTGTCATCTCGTCAAGCCCCAAATCCAGTTCTACTTCCTCTGTGAGTCCTTTCCTAAACATGCCACCCGCAGGGGTCTCGCCTTCCTGGAATCCACCCGCATTTACCATCTGTTCCAGCGTGGAGTTCTTTTAAGTCCTCGTTTGCTTGATTACATGTTTATTTTCACTCTTGGGCTTTCATGTGGCCTTTCTTGTGGTTATGGTTTATGTTCACAGCTAAGTTGTAAAAAAGTTCATTTCTGTTTTACTCTATAGGAGTTGGAAAGTACCTTAAAATCTAATTCTGTTGATCAGAGCACTCAGCACGGCGTGGGACGCAGAGGAGGTCAGCGAACGGAGTTTGGAAAGCAGCCGCGCTATTTCACACTGCCAGACGAGAAGGAAAAAAGTTCAGCTATTCCTTTTGTAAATTTTTTTGATTTCTTGGAATTGACTGCTTCTGTAATATCACATGATATTATATCAAAGGGATCACATTCATTTATGTGCCAACTATCTCATTTCTGACTTGTAAAGTTTCGATGACAAGTCCTGATAGATTTGACTTCCCAGTTTTTACTTCTTTTAATCACGGGCAAGTTGCTTAAGTTTTCTGAACCACAGCTTCCCTCTCTTTCTCTCTCTCTTTCTCTCCATATATTTTTTTTCATTAAGAAAGTTAAACGATACGATGTAAATCACAGCATTTTATAAACAGCAAACATTTCTTCAATCCATTTTCTACATCAGGCTGTATGAAGATACAAAAATGAGAATTTCAAAAATTGGTGAATTCAAGGAAACCCTTCTGTTGAGGTATGAATTTTTCATCTTTGCTTTCTTACTGCATATTCTTATGTTTGCCTGGGAGTATTGTCATCATAATCCATGTGCATTAATGCTGCCCCTAATGTCATTTTTTCCTTACTCTCAGGGAAGCAACTTACTTCACTGGTAGCTATTATCATTAACCCATGTGTTTTAAAAATGGATAGGCCTGACAGGAATATTAATTTTATAATCACTCTGAAAACTGCTTGTCAGTGTCTAGTAAAGCATACCTATGACCTAATAGTTTCATTCTCAGGTATATGCTAAGCAGGAACACACACATCTGTTCGGCAAAAGACATGTACTAGAACGTTCTTGGCAGCTTTATTCATAATACTTTAAACTGGAAATTACCCAAATGCCATCAACAATAAAATAGATGAATAAATTGTGGCATATTCACACAATAGAAACCTACACAGCACTGAGAATAAAGAAACTGCATCTCCACAAGCAGCATGATGAATCTCACCAACGTAGTGCGGAGCCAAAGGAGGCAGACACAGAAAGCACGTATTGTTTGATTCTGTTTACATACAATAGAAATAAAGGCAAATTTGTCCATACTGCAAGAAGTTCCCTTTAATGGAGAAGGAGTGGAGATGGAAAGAGGGTACAGAAAGTGTTTCTGGGTGCTGGTAATCCTCTGTTTCTTGGTTTGGGTGCTGGTTTCACAGGTGTGTTGAGCTATGCAAATTCACTGAGCACTTTGCTGCTGTATGCATATTATATTTTAATAAAGTTTTTTTTTTTTTTAAAGACTCAAGACTGTCTGGCTTCTATTTGTTTTGGAACCTCTCAACATTTGTTGGCTCTCTCTCTCCAGCTCTTACACGCATGTGGGCATCTCAGTCACAGAAGTAACTCTTGCCTCACCTACCTTTCCATAGGACTCCAGACAGGAGGAAGAGGCCTAAACGCCTATCATCTCTCTCTGATTGCCCCAATGGATTATTTTGCACTCATTTCTTGGCCTCCATTACAATCCATTCCAAGATCGTTTATTTTGTGCTTTAGTTTTCTCTCCATTTGCTAATTTTTAAAAAGTGATTTCTCTTCTTCAGTTCCTCCTTGCTTTTTTATCCTTGACTATTGTGAGATGTCTCTTTTCTTTTTGCTTCACTTGTGTTTTTCTTCTTTGAAGACTGTCACCTTTCCATCTGCAGTCACATCTACAGTAACCAAGAGTGTTTGAGACATCTGCTTCATGAACAGCACCATGAGTGGTTGAACATGGTCCAGTCAGTAGCTGAAGACTCTTGGCTTAAGGAGCATGTCACTTCCTTATCTACCGGGGTACATGAAGTGCTATTTATGCATTCTCATGTGTGGCCTTCTTTTTATCCCATCTGGAGCCATTAAGTCTGGTGTGACTCACACTAAACACTGCTTAGAGCAGTATTCATGGCTGACATATGGCGGCCCAATGTGCAGAGTCTCCTCCTCCCTGGGAAAGGCATTAGGCAGACAGTTACTTCCAGCATCCTGCTCAGTCTTGTCCATCATTATTATCCCCTGACCACACCCTAGATCTGTCTTTTTTTGCTCAGTTAATTCAAAACATGGCAATATCTCCATGATTTATTTTGGTATTAGATCTCAAGAAACAATTATATTAAAACTCTCTCCCCATCATGACAGTAAGGGATTATAATCCATTAAATAAAATAAGAATGTATAAACCTACAGAGATAATGCATATATACATATGTAAGTACACAAATGAAGGAGAAAGGAAAGTTCTTCTGCATAAGAGGACACCAATTAATAAATATAAAAATAATGAAGGTAAAAAAAAATCAGTGTTTCACACACATTATAGTAACAATTGATTCAGTTAAGACTTATCAATGGTGCTAAAACTTAGCGGGTGAAAATTTGATTGAGAACGGTGTTTTCATAGTCTCAAAGTATCTCCCTGCAGAATATCTATTGATGAGAGAAAAAAGTAATTTTATTGTAGGAAAACCTGGCAGACACAAATTTAACTAAGTGATCAAAGTGATTGGTTACCGCTCACCCATAATGGGACAAACCCAGCCTATATACCATCTAATGTGATGTGCTGAGGGCAAAATACCACCTATATCACATTCCTGCAAAAAATGCACAAAGTGAGTCTAAGCATGAGAAGCATCAGATGAACCTAAATTGAGAAAGTATGTTCTCAAAAAGTTAGTATCATAAAAGAGAAAAAAAGACAGGAACTTTTCCAGATAAAAGGAAATGAAAGAGACTTAATAACTGAGTACAATGTGTGATGCTTGATTGGATCTGGAATACAAGACAAGAAAAATAGCTATAAAGGACACTATTGAGATAATTGACAATTTGAATATGGATTGTATATTATATAATGGCATTTTATCAATGTCAAATTTCCTATATTTGATAATTATACTGTGATTATGTTTAACATGCATTTGTTCTTAGGAAATATTGTTGAAATTCTCATGACACATGCAACTTACTCTGAAATGGTTCGGGAAAAGGATAAGTAGATGGAGAGATATATGGATACATAGACACATGGATAAATTGATAATAGATGGATAGTTGCTGATAGACGGATAGATAAATACATACATATAGATAGACAATAGATGGATAAATATATACATAGATGATAGATGGATAGATAGAAAATAGCACAAATGTGGCAAAGTAGTAATAACTGTTAAATTCAGGTAAAGGGATACAGCAGTTCTTTGGACTATGCTTTCAACACTTCTTAAAGTTGATTTTATTTCTTAGACCTCATCTGCCGTGCTCTCTTTTTGTTTCCAAGCATGGGTCTCCAGACTCTCAGCCGATTCTGTGATCTGTCTTCCTTCCAGCAAATCAATTTTTGACCTAAGTTGCTGAATTTGGTGTGTGCTGTTTTTGACAGGTCCAGTTGATATTACTAGTTCAGTAAGGAATCTGATAAAAATTGCCTGTCTAAGCAGAATTTTAATTCCAGTTTACTGGCTTCAAAATCTGTTCTCTTATTTTACACTACAAAGTCATGTCAAAAACATGTTTTTTATTTTATTACTATAGTGGAATTTGTGAGCCACTCATCCATAATTAAGTTATCCCCATACTGAGCGACAGAAGAGCAGTATCAGTGTTCCACAGCCAAGATCCAACTGCCACCTTCTTTGTTACTGCTCAGTAAACTGAACTGACTGCTTTTTGCACATATGTCATTGTGATTTCTTTGCGATGGTAGAAAAAAATTATTCTCTTTGCTTTCCCTCCAGGTGACCTTGGAGCGTGGTGCGTGTTATTCTATAGCTGCAAATCCTTCTGCAAGAAGATAAAGATGTTTCACAGTGGAGATTTCTATTTGGCAGGCCTACCTCAATATTTTGACCCTGACCTTTGGAAGAATGAACTTTTTTTTTCCAATGCAGAAAATGAGCCATTAGTATCAGCAAAAAAAAAAAAAAATGCTTTAGAATATGTTTGATCAATGAGCTGTGCTTGTGTGTGTCCTTCTTTCTGTGTGAGAGCTTGTGTAGGTGTTTCTGGCCCAAACATTTCTGACATTCTGATAACCTGCAGGATGGGAAACGCTGCCTCTGAAAGAAACGCATTGTGGAACTGTGAAGAATGCCCTATTCAGGTCTTAAGTGGCCCGGTCCGTGTGTCTCTTAAAATGTGGGCGCCCTGAAAAGCTTTGTCCCCTCAGAGGGAACTTGGCTTCCACAGGCTCCTGACCGCAGTGATGTTGGGTGAGGTGTTTGTCCTCTTGCCCTTCGCTGTGGCCTTCTGAGAGGCCGACCTGAGAGTAGACAAGCTGCATTGAGCTGCAGAAACCCTGGGAATAAGTGCATACTGCCTGCTACAGAAGGCAAAAATCCCAGCTGTCAAAGCAAAATTTCCAAAGTAAAGTGGACAGGGCCTTTCTTCATTTGCATGTAAATAGGTCAAAATAAACATCAAAAGGCAGGAAGAGCGTCTACATGGTCACTGATGAGAATGAAAAATAAAATTCTTTTCCAGTTTCATCTATCTTGTCTTCTTTATTCCTTTCAGATGTGATGAAGGTCACAGGAGCCCAGATGAAAAGGCTGAATGTTATTTTAGAAACTGCCTCAAACCTTCCACGGGTGCTTCCGCTGCTTCATCACTCAAAAGATTTTTCATCTGTAAAATAAGATTTCTCAATAATAAACATATATTGAAGCCAATCATATGGCACAGCCAAGTCTCTCAAAGGAATACATTTTTGTTATTTTAAAATAATGTGCATATAGACATTAATAAAATTTAATTATAATTAATGCTCTTTTTTCTACTTCTGCCTTAAAAATGCAAATATCTTACTGAAATAGTTGTAGCAGCACCTAAAACCTAAAAATGGATAAATAATATATGATATTTAGTATGCTAATTTCAATTTGTTAATTCAAAAATTTGTCATTATTCCCAGAGCATATTTAATAGCACCAACTTTCCTGAAAGTAAGTTCAGGAAACAGAATCTAACCACTCTGAATGAAGAAATCAAGTCATTCCCAGCTTCTGACAATAAGGTCTTTGTGAGAATTTAATTTATGAAATTATAAATCTTGGATTTGATGTTAAGAGGTAGTACAATTTCTCCTTTTGTCTGATTTTGGAATGGGGAACACTTGGAATTAATCCTAAGAGCTCCAGGTCTCTCTGTGCACACTGGGTTGGAATCCCTGAGCGAGGTCTGCTTGCACGGCTGGACTGCCCTCCCAGTCAGAGCGCTGTGCTTCCCCAGGCTCTGGTGTCTGCATTGTCCCTGTCTTTTGAAGCGTTGCACAGTGTTTAGTGGGGCACTTAGCACACAGCAGGCATGCCGTGTTGCCCATGCCAGCAAGTACACACTGCCTGCACTGACTGGCAAAATGTGGAGCGATGTCATAGAGCCTCTTTCTGTGCTTCTTGCTGAGCCCAGACAGTTGTGTGTTCCAGTCAACCCCGAATTTTCTCTCCTTACACATCTATCAACAGATTTCCTAGATTACCTTTCTAAGCGTTGTCATTTGGGGCAAAGCACTAAGGATCTCAGTTTTTGTCCATGCAATGAGGGAGTCACACAAAATGATTTCTAAACACTCTCCTAGATTGAAGTTCTAGAGTCTCCTGATGTCCAGTGACCTACCAAATAACTGTCCCACCTAGATGTCCCATTGGCATACTTAATCCAGCAATTTCAAACTAAACACTTTTTGTCTTCATCCTAGTTCTGTTTCTTTTGATGGAATTGAAAGCTTTTTCCTTTTGAATTCCTTTTTTCCTATTCCCAATCCATTGCATGGCCTTCTAGCTTCTTATGGCTGTTCTGTGATACGCTTCCTTCCTGTTAATGCTGAGACTACCTGGTTCAAGACATTATGACTTCCTTCAATGGACTGTTAATTTTTTTTTTGTCTGTAGTTTCTTTCCCATTCAAACCTACCATATGCATTGATTGCTGCTGGACCACACCTCTGAACGATGACATCATTTCCTCCAGTGGGTTTGTATTATCTACCTAGTTAAGCAGATACATACTTGCATGCACTACCCTTTGTAACAACATCCCAAGCTACCTCTCCAAGCATCTGTCTCCTCTTCCTAATATGTTCTTATAATCCAGACAAATATTATAATACTCCATGCTGTTCCATGACACACTCCAATTTCTTTTAGTTCATAGAAAAATATGTTTGAAGTGGTTTATTCATCATTATTTCAGAGAAGTGGACCTAGAACCTGGATTTGATATGTGGCAAAACTGCTACTGAGTCTCCAAAGATCTCTGGGTTTAAGGCTGTGTGCATTAGAGTGCTCTGAAATCCTTGTTGTAGCTGCTACAAGTTCCTCCTTATGTTGGAGTGAACAACTGATAGGTTTCATTTTTCTTCATTCCTTTGACATTCCAGGACTGAAATGTTTCCACTGAGCTCAGCAAAACCTAGCAAAGCATCTCAGAAACTGAGAAAACTCGACTTTCAGGTTCAAACTGTAATTGATTCTGAAGTACTGTAAAATGCTAGTGTAAAAGAATGAGTTTCCCATTTTCCTGAAGATTTTTCCTGCCCACATGACAGACAGTTGGTGCTGTAAGATGAGGGGACCGAGACTAGCCATTTAGAGAACAGCTACCACATCTCTTCCTGGAATAAGAGAAATGAGTGTGACTTTAACATCAAACATGTCCCTGCCAGCAGCAAGAGGGCCCGAGAAAGAAACCAACTGTCAGTTTTATAAAAAAGGTGAATGACTTGAAACCCAAGTATGTCCTGAACTGCAAGGCTCCTTAGTCATTTAATAGCAAGATTTTACTACTGATCCAGGAAGTGAGAGCCGTTGGGTGTGACCAATCAGTCTTACTTTGGCATTTCCCAACTTGCCATTTTAGTAAATCTGAGTAAATACCTTTGGGGCTGAGAAGGTTGCTCAGAATAAAACCACTTGCATTGCAGATCCTTTTGAGGATGTAGCTTCTGCCTACTAGGTCTTGAGATTTTTCTCTCCATTATACTTAGCACAGTGCTCAGAAAGCGAGGGCAGCATTGGGCTAAATGTTCTCTTGAAGACCTTCATGTCCAAGTGTGCTTGTTGATGTAGAGAGAAGACATTTAACAGGTGTTCACTCTCACTTCCATTTCAGCACATTCTAATACTAACATGGTTTTGAGAATTTGGCATGAAAATAGATGCTTAATCAATTCTCTAGTTACATTTTGAAAGCTGATTGGTATCCTGATAACTGGTTGGTGATCTGCCCCTAGAGTCAGTGACATTTCCCTGGCACATGTGGGCTGAAGTGATGTGCTTGCACCTCTGGCCCTTGAACGAGAGTGAGAACATTGGGCCCGGGGAGGGAAGCTACACGCAGGTACAGGGTGGCGTGATCATCCTAGCTGAGGCCAAGGGAAGTGAGCTGGGAGAGTGGCACGATGCCCTTCTCTTCTGGGACCATGCTAGCATATCCAGTGACAAACGGCTACCTTCAAGTGTCTGCCAGCTCATCTTTGATATCTAAGTGTGAGGTGATTTTGTTGCAGAGTTCTAAGCTGCGGCTAAGGGATGTGAATAGACAGCCCCAAAGGAAGTAAATGTTGCCAAGTTCAGCATTACAAGCAGGTTTCAGTGCTTCTTATGGAAGCCTAATAATAAGTCTGGAAGAGTTCCAATACTCTTTCATTCAACTTTATATTTAACTTACCTCAAGAAGCCTTGCCTTCTCTTTGCAAAAAAATGGAAAAATGTTCATACCTCATGACTGATTCTATCTGATAGACAGTGGGTGTTTAATAACTATCAGTTCCCTTCACACTCCTCAAGTGACTGAAATAATTCTGGAAGGCTCAACTTAACAGATTTTCAAAGGTACCTTGTAACTATTTTTAGATTGCTTTGTTCATTTTATTTTCTTTGCCTTTTTTCACTTCAGCACTATTTTATAATATACACTTTCATATGCTTTTAAAATATTCTTGGATATAGTATAATTTGCATTTATAATATACTACAGCTTCACTGCCCAGGGGCTTAGTCTGAGGGCATGAAACTCACAGTCCAGAGGATGTGAAAATTCTGGCTGCTTTACCTGGGGGGTCCACTTGTACTGTATCAAACATTGCTGGGATGTAAGGTCTAGGCAGCTGCAGGGTTAGAGTGTTACACAACAGAGTGAAAGATAACAGGGATTAGGGACCATGTGGTATTGCCCGTGGTCTAGAGTTTCGCTAGGGCTGAGTTCCTCAGTGCAGGGATTACGAACGCCGACAGAATCACTTATGTTTCTGTTCTGTTTTTAATGTCAATTGCATGGACACATTAAATTAAAATAGCCTCCATGGTTGAATCCTGGAAATCTGACTTTTCTTTTTCACAATTAATGTGATTCTTATGACTATGAAAGTTTGAGGATGAGCACCTATGTCATATTGACATGACAAATGAGGACCCATTTATTCATTTCCTAAATTCTCCCTTTGGGTAACAAAACAGGATAGTATCAGAGTCTCTAACCAAAGTGTTCTTACTTCTGGGTTTATGCCAGAAAAGGAACAAGAACTCACCTGATAAACATTTTCCTGGCATTTCAAACGTATTCAAGGACTTGGGGAAAAAAATTAAGGAATTTACAATACTATTTTATAATTTTCAAAATAGTGTACTATTGAGCAGAGTACAAGATTCATATGACAAATAAATAAATAGGTCTTCGAAGAAATATCAAGTTGTGGCAAACTTTCGGGGGCTTCCTGCCAGAAATCCTGCTGTAGCCACTCCCCGCTCCATTAGGGGCACGTTGCAGATAAAGAGTAAGATCCAGTTTCGTGGGGGATTTGACTGACAGGATCAGGAGAAATAACTGCAACTGATCCTTTTGAAATGTACAGTAAAACCTGTATTAACCGAAACACTCCAACAGTTTTTCTGCACTCCTCGCTTAATAGAAAAGCAAATTTCATAGATACCTCACTTAACAGATTGTTTTTTTTTAATTTTAACTTTCAGAGTATGCCTGGGAGACAATGAGATTCAATCCAGTATCATCTGTCTTCTACACCTGTATAGCATTTTCCAAAGATAACTGAGACTCCTCCAGATGACTCCAAAGATGTGCGATGTCCTCATTTAAACCAGGAGCCTCCCGCACTCTCAGGCTGAGAATCCTTCACCAGTTTTTTTATTTTATTTTATTTTTATTTTTTTTATTTCAGCATATTACAGGGGTACAAATGCTTAGGTTACATATATTGCTCTTGCCCCACCTAAGTCAGAGCTTCAAGCGTGTCCATCCCCCAGATGGTGCGCACCACACCCATTACCTGTGCATATACCCATCCCTTCCTCCCCCCTCCCATCTGCCCGACACCCGATGAATATTATTACTATATTTGCACTTAAGTGTTGATCAGTTAATACCAGTTTGATGGTGAGTACATGTGGTGCTTATTTTTCCATTCTTGGGATACTTCACTTTGTAGAATGGGTTCCAGCTCTATCCAGGATAATACAAGAGGTGCTGTATCACCATTGTTTTTTGTGACGGAGTAGAACTTCATGGCATACATATACCACATTTTATTAATCCACTCACGTATTGATGGGCACTTGGGTTGTTTCCACATCTTTGCAATTGTGAATTGTTGCCCAGTACTTTTTAAAAAGCCAGGGCATAGGGGAAATGGTCTTTGAAGACAAATTCAGTTCTAAATACATTTGGACCTACAAAAACGCCAAATACCAAACACTCCCTATTTTCACAGAGCTTATCACACGTATATCATCATTTCTATCTCGTTAAAGGAGGAAAACTTTACAATGTTAAAATAATTCAAGAACAAAATTAAGAGTGAGTGCTAAATAAATAAGGCACTAATTTTTATCTCAAAATATATGACAAAAACAAATTTTGGAGATGCTGGGAAGTGAAGAAACCAAACCTCTAACTTTTGTCTAATGATATAAAGCTTTCTAGTTAGCTCTTCCACTTGTATACATGAAAAGGAGGATTTAAGATTTTAAAAATCATTGAGATTCCAATAGAAAATATGGTTCAAATCTGCTCACAAAAACCTTCTTTAAGCAATTCTACCATACTATCTTTGAGTAAAGTGACACCCATGGGCAAAGAAAGGGGCCCAGAGACCTTTTCTCAGAACACATTGTAGCTTAGGTGAGGAATATTATTAACTGAATTCAGATACAAATACCTGTGCCACACATTTATATTTGTTTTCTACCCCAGCAGGTGATTTATACCTAAAGTAAAAATGGATTTCTTTTGGACAACCTGTGTCTATCTGCCTGTCAATCAACAAGGCTGATATTACCTAAAAAGTCAGATCTTGCAATTACTTATTTAAGAGGCCTTCTGTCATTTCTAAAAATGGCAAATTATCATAAGTATGATATTTTCTGCTTTTTAAAAAATCTCTAAATATATATTATGGTTAAACATTTAAATTGAAAAATATTTACACATAAAGATTTTAGGGAGTATAAATTAAAACTACATGACAACACATTCACAATGCCCTACCTTTCAGATGCCGTGAGGCCAGGCAATCACATAGGGGGTGGAGACTAGTTGATTACACCAGTAACCAAATTTTTTTTCTTTTTACTAAAGTTTGATCTTATAAATTTTCACTAGATTTTATCATATAGATTAAATCACAGATAAACTGACTTCTCCTTGTTTCTCCCCAACCCATTTTACCATCAAATTGCAGAGTCCAAGACCCACTAGGAGGGTCTAGATGCATAAAAACATTCTGATTTCTACCCTCTTTAAATAGGGATGCAAATATGCTGCTTCAGTTGAAATCAACTGTTGCCATTCCTTTTCTCTCATCAACCAACACACACACACACACACACACACACACACACACACACACACACACCTCTGCAGTCTCTGATTGACTGGATCAGGAAGCATATGGAAAGGACTTCCTATGAATCTGCTGAAATTCTACCACAGCCAATAAAAAATTAAAATATGTGTCCCCCAGGACTGAAAAGCAGAATGAGAGCTGGAAAGACATCATTATTAATGCAAGGAGTAAAGCACAAAGCCAGATTTGAGGTGGGTCCTTTTTTAATATGAAGTGACATTTCCTATAACCTCTGGACCATGAGCCTGCATGTCTGATACAGATAATTTCTTCAGAAATTGAGAACACCAAATTTGTGTGGGATAGCAGTAAATTGGGGTCGAAAAGAAAGGACAGTTTTGAGTTCTTGTTTGTCTCTGAATCAGTTCTGCAATGTTCCGATTATATTTTCATGCATTGGCCCATAGTTGGGTATTAATAGGATTTTTTGACAATTATATGTAAAAAATGCAAAAGCAGCACCCATAGTCTGACTGATGAATATTGTCTTTTCAAACTCTGTCAGCTTTCCTAAGCTTGGAAACATCACAAGATTACTGTGAAGGAAAACAGATTCAGGTCAGCAACCCTGAATATAAAAGCTCCACTTGCAATATATTTGTAATAGTGAGAAAAGCAATTGCCCATGAATTCTTGGTGAACCAAAAGCAATTAGATTTACAAAAAAGGAAACTGTTAGAAATAAGTTTTCCATAAAAGAAAAAAATAGCACAGATACTATTCCCGTTACTGAAGTCCATCAGAACTGATAGTGTTTATATCAGAATATTCCAAACTTGTTAAAAATAAACAGCATCATTTTTTATTCAACGCGAATAAAAACCAAAGTTGGTGTTTTCTACTTTGTTGATATTGTGACTGGGACCTGCAGGAATGCGTTTAACAGGTGAATTCAAAATCTGTCAGACATAGTAGGGTTTAAATCTCTCAACAATCTAATACTGTTCCTTTAATGCAAGCTAGGAGGGGAATGTGAGTAACAGTTTAATCAACCCCCAACAGCTAAATGGATAGATGAGACTAGACAGGGGAGGCAGAGCTGCCTAGCCCAGAGAAGAGCAGGAAGAAAAAAATGAGTAGTATCTTGTATTAGAGATAGTACTTTTCTTCTAGGCTCACAAACATTTCAAATGACTTCTCTAATTAATCCCTATAACATTTTATGGCGGATTTGTGCACAGGGGCGGGGGACAATAGTTGATTTCCTATTGTATATAAAGAACCAGGAAGAGTAAATCTCAGCCTGCTCAAGGTCGTACAGGTAAGAAAGCCAGGGACAGAACTCAGATTTCCTGGTTTTATCCTCTCCATTCAAACAGCACCAGATCTGTGTGTTCCTGTGTTCTCTGGGTAGGGGCTTTGAGATAAGAGGGTATTAAAAATATAACCAAATAAAATCATCTAAATAGACCTTAAGAGGGCTTTTTCTTTTGCATCATACTTTGAAAGACAGGCAAATCTTAACCATTCCTTTATTAGTTGACATAATGCAATACAAATTCCCCTAACATTTTTGAACCTCAATTTGGTAACTCTAAGCTACACGCAAAGAGAGCAATGATTCAGTCAACTACTGTTATCACACTCAAAGAAAAAAAGGATCCCACAAAATGTACTTATTGAATCACCCAAAGAAATTAAGAAAATGATTACCAATTATCTTAGCAAGAATTCCTTAATTAATTGCCAGCACTAATACCATGTTATCTTCCCTATTATTAAAACAATGCGACTTCTATTAAAAAGTATTCATTAAAGATTCATTCATTTCTTATTGCATCCCGCTGTTTCATATCTTGTGTAGCTAAAGGGCTGCTTCCTAGAGTATGAAGTAGTGCTGTGCAGAGAAGCAACTCCAACTATAGAATTTATGTTGAGAGATGTTATGCTTCTGAATATTCCATCTAAAATATCATAAGGATATTACTTATAAAAGCAAACAGCTAATATATAGAGGTGGGGGAGGTGCCTGTGAGCATGTCTGTGTGTGTACACACCCACTTAAATTCTAAGATGATTATATCCCCTGCAAGTATTTCATTGCCTTGGAAATACTAAACACAAGAACTGCCTTTTTTATGGGACAGTAAGGTGACAACACCAAGAGCTTGTTAGAATGAGAAACTTGTACCTTCCAAAAGTAACTTGCATATTTCCTCTCACAGATTTATGGCAGCAGTGGTTTTCAATAAAGGGTGATTGATCTTGCACCCCTCCAGGGGACTTCTGGCAATCTCTGGAGACATTTCTGGTCTTCACAACTGAGAAGGGGGGCTACTAGCATTCACTGGATAGAGGCCAAAAAACACTGCAGAAAATAATAT
Organism: Lepilemur ruficaudatus; assembly: GCA_963574885.1. Classification (NCBI taxonomy): domain Eukaryota; kingdom Metazoa; phylum Chordata; class Mammalia; order Primates; family Lepilemuridae; genus Lepilemur; species Lepilemur ruficaudatus. The sequence continues at coordinate 67,740 of CAUYRT010019752.1, forward strand.
TTAAGACAGCCCCCCACAACAAATAATTATCTGGCTCAAAATCTCAATAGTTCTGCTACGGATAAACCCTGATTTAGAAGAAAAATATTTGATGCCCAGTACCCACTGTTGCTCTTAGCAAGCTTGGTCATAGCTGTGAAAGAATGTAAGTTGGTAATGTTACTAAGATAATTAGAAACTACGGATTCTTTTCTACATTTTGCCCCATAAATGAGCTGAATAAAGAGCAGAGTAATTAGCTAACCAAGGATTTCTATAATTGCCACTTAATGCCCCCACTCTCAACCTCTCCCCACAACCCACCCTTAAGACTAAGAATGGCTAACACTTTAAGTTAGAAAAAAAAATCCTATGTGTCTGACATATTTGAATTGAAGCCAAGAAGACAAAACCAAACCTTAGTCTGCAACCTCCCTTGGGAAATCTTTGTTCATTTTAATACTTGTTCAGTCAGCTGTCTGACTGAATGACAAGGTTTTTATCTCTAATGTGAGTGGCTTTGAAGGCTACTTGCATTATCCATTCCTCAGCAACTGCTGCTGAAACCACAACATTGCAAACTGATAATTAAATCCAGCTGCCTCTACTATGAATTCAATCATATCAACATTAGCAGCAATCTTAGTGGCTGTTGGTGAGTTTCTTTTTCCATTTCTAGACAACATAATTAACTTCACTAGCCTTCTTAGATTAAACAAAACTCAGAGCTAAAGAATACTGGAATAAAACTACTATAAATACTAATAATGCAAAGGAATGCAGTTGGATCATTAGGATGCTGAATCAGTGTCAATGCATTGTTTATTTGTGTTTAGCCATTTGACCTAATACACATTAACATTATGCTCAACATACAGGTATAGTTTCAGATTTCACTTGCAAAGGCTCATGTTAACTGACAATTTATTGCCAATGAAAAATTAACTTCTGAGCTTGTAAACAAGATATAGTTCACAATGTAAAAGACCCAACTCGTCAAAGATTGAAATATACCCACTAAAATAATACCAAAGTGCCTTCATAGTATTTGGATGAACAATGCAAAAGAAATATGTTCTAATTGATTGTAAGATAATCTTTCACAGTTCAAATATTTCAAAATTATCTGATTTTTAAATTACTATGACACCCACAGAGGTACTTAGCCAAAAATGAACTTTACTAGAAGCCATTTAATTAGTATTTGATGTTATGAACAAGGAAGAAAAATTTTTTGTAATAAATAACATGTTTACCTATACAAGTCCAACAACAATTGTTTTATTTTTGTAGACCAAAAGTTTTAAAATAAGTATTACAAGCTCACTATAAGTATGGTTTATTCAACAAGCAGTGACTATTAATATGTTAATTTTATATTATTATTTTTAACACATTAACTACCATGTGAGTTGTATTTAACTCACACTAGTTTTGAGCCTGGGGCCTCGTGAAGCACATGTAACTCATATGTCTCTTCACTTTGAGAGCCGCAAGAATTATTTTTCAAGTTGAATATAACTTACGCAAAGAAAATAATAAAAAACAATAAATTTTTCATTAAATTAGAAAGTATCGTTTTGTTTGCGAAGTTTTTATTCTATTTTTGTAATAAAACACCATGGCCCCAAGGAAAATTTTTTTCTAGTGTGGCAGTTAATGTGTTAAAGATTCTGGAATGTGTTAAAGGGTTGCCCAGGCTGAACTTGAGCCCTGGGCTCGAGTGATTCTCCTGCCTCAGCTTCCAAGTAGCTGGGACTACAGACATGTGCCACTGTGTCCAGCTATATTAATTTTATATTGCTGTTGTAACAAATTACTACAAACTTATTGGCTTAAAACAACAAAATTTTACTGTCTTATAGTTCTGTAGGTAAGAAATCCTATGTGGGTCTCACTGGACTAAAATCAAGTTGCTGTAGGGCATGGTTTCTTTCTGGGGGGGTGGGGAACTTACAGCCTTAACGCCACATGTGGCTGTCTAGGTTCTTAAATTTGGCCTTTTGACTGAAACCAATTTTTACAGAACAAGTCCTTTTATTAAAGGGGGTGCAGCAGAGAAAGATGAAGCTTTTCTTGCCTCCTTTGGTGCTTAAAAAAGAATGATCTTGAAATCAGAAGTCCGTAGGTTCCCCAACCCAATTTGTGCCTACCCAGATAATCCAGAAAAATCTCCCCATCTCAAGGTCCTTAACTTTAATCACATCTGCAAACTCCCTTTTGCCATGTTAGGTAAAATATTCACAGGTTCTTGGGATTAGGACCTGGACATCGTTACGGGACTATTATTCCACCTACCACAGTGACTGTTCACTGAATTTTTAAGTAAATATACATTATCAAAATCAAAGATACATGTCTCTGGATATAAGAGCATTTACCTTTAAGAATTTAATATTCTTCTTTAATCATATATTATGAAGGGGAAAAAAGTGTTTTTCAAAGGAAAAATTGGCAATGATATTTAAAGTAGTAACAGCGTAACCGAAATGTATTTAATGTCATGAAGAACATGGCTGAGAGAGAAACTAACGGAGGTAAGTTTGATCTGGAGTCTCGCAGAACTTCTGCCACCACAGGTGTTGTGAGTCCTAAGAACCTACAGCATAAATAAGCAGTATGTCACCAAACTTAGAATGCCCAATAATCATTATCTGGTCTACCTGGGGAATATCCTATGACTTTATAGGCTAATTTTCATATGTCCTCCCCAGTGAAACAAATATAGTTTGTTATTATGTATACATTGTCAGTGAGAAAATGTTAAAATGATAATTTTTTTAGGCACAATTGGTGCTTTTATCTGGTCTGCCTATCCTGGACTCAAGAACCTTAACTATGAATATCAAGATTTTGATCTACCAGTTAATATATTTCTCCTTAATTTCCAAAAGAACTTTGTACTGAGAATGACTAAATTTACAGTAGTCAGTGGACTAGCAACAGTTTACTTAAAAGGAATATACACCTACAATAACTAGGAATTACACAAATATAAACTGTAATGTGGCTCATTATTCAAGAAATATTCAGAGTGCTGTCTACATGCAAGGAACTGTTCTAATCACTGAAATATAACAGTAAACAAAACAGACAAAAATTATATCCTTAAGTTTCCCTTCTGCTGGGGTAAATAGTCGACAAAAAAGATAAGAGATGGTGTTAAATGCTCAGGAGAAAAAGGAAAAATGAGTTTGCATGCAGGACAAGAAGTGTGAGCAGTGGCAGAGATAGGGAGGTAAAGTTTTAGATAGGAGGGTCAGGGCAAGCCTCAAAGAGAAGGTAACAGTGTTCAGCTGTGGGACTTTAGGTGTCACCTCATTAAGCAGGACTAATTCAGGGGAAACTCTTCTGTCTGGGATCTGTTCTGATCCCTATTTACCTATTGATATTTTGGTCAGGTGTCATTTGCTGGTGGTCTTCTGAATCCCATATTATAACAAGTTCCATATTCATCTTGGTTTGTTTATGTCTGGGTAATTTGTATCACTAATTTCTGAGACTTCTCCCTCCATATTAACAGCTTTCAAAAGCTTAAGCTTTAAAGTTCACTGTGTATCAACAATTTTTGCTATTTCTATACCTATTTACTAGAACATAGATACATATATATCTAGGCATATTAAGAAGGCAAAACCCTCCTCCATTGCATGTACTTCAAAATACCCATAACTTTTTAAAATTCTGTTCTTGGCAATGGAAGGGTTGTGTTTTAATAGTATGGGGCATGACATTTAGTTACTCTAAATCATAAGAAGAATATCCACCATCTCTGAATGGCAGCACGTGATATATAACTGGTATTCTGTAAATACTTGTTGAATATATTGCCTCTTATGTACTAGGTGTTTTGCATATAGCATAATCCTCATTTTAACCTTACAAGGTGAGACTTATAGTCCCCATTTCACATGTGACAAAACAGGCTGAGAAAGGTTAAGTAATCTTCTTAAGGTTGCATAGCTGATAGGCATAAAGGCAGGAGGTCTGCCAAACTCTGAGTCCTCCTCCCCAGCAGGCTGCATCTGGGGCTGGTGGTTTCATCCACCCCTTCACTCCCACACCAAGAATATCACAGAACTCCTTACTCCGCCACACAGTAGCTGTGGAATAAATCATGCCCTCCTGCCTTCCTGCATTTTTTTTTTGTGATCTAACTGATTAATTTACACTATAATTGGATGTTAAAATGATAGTGCATTAAGATAAAAGGTAAAATGGGTGTTATTTGGAGTCCTTTGGGAATGAACCATCCCAGGTTAAAAAAAATTTTTTAAAGATTTCTAAATAGTTAAGCTCTAAATTTTCATACCCTAAGTATAATTTGTTCTTTTTAATAGAAATACTTCTAAAATATTACATAAATGCCCCTTCTTATTCACTACTCAGGATCATTATTGGGTTATTAATTATTCACAATATTCAGTATGTCCTTGTAGGTATAGATCCACATTAGATAGTTTGTTCTATGAGGATACCGGGTCTAGAAAAATTCCACTTAATCTGATGACTCTCTAATTGACTTGTTCCATTCACATAAAGGCAAATAAATAAAGAATGTAACTGCCTGACAGGCATTGCAGCATGACTACCTGTCTGCTGGAGTTTGATGGTGGTGATGATGGTAGTAGTTTATTAGGTGCTTACTACATGTCAGGCACAGTGTCAAGTAATTTACACAGATTTCTCATTTAATTATTCAATAACTGTCAGGTAACAAGTTTCTCTTTTTTTACGTTACAGGTAAAGAAATTAAGGCACAGAGAGAATAAGTAACTCTTCCAAAGTCATCAACTAGAAATCTGCAGAATTCAGCTAAAACATCATAAAGTCTAGTTCCAGAACACTTTTAACCACTACATGCTATTGTCTCAAATTAAAAGATATTGCAGCTATTACATGGGATGCTCACCTTCCAGGAAATAATTATCTTATAATTACTGTTGCCAGCTCTTCACCACCATTCAGAGCAGGAGAGAACATTAGCTTATGTTGATTAGCTAATGACGCCAATCAAGGGCAAGTGCTCTGGGGCTTGTAGTCAACTGGAGAGGCATACAGTGTAATGGTGAAGAGTTTGGACTCTGAAGCCAGGCTGTGTCTGAACTTGAATCCACCTTAGTGGCTGTGTGACCTCGGGCAAGTTACATAACTGCTCTGTGCCTCAGCTTTAAGTAGTGATAATAAGTATCTACTTCCTAGAGACATTACAAGGATTAAATAAGCAGTTTACTTGCAAAAGACTTGGAAAGGTGCATGGCAAATATCAGGTGCTCAATAAATGAGCTGTTAAAGTCTCATCTGCATTAATAAGGAGGAAAACACACTGCTATTTAAAAAACCCATACAGTAATATTGTGGGGATAGTTTTCCTCACTAAATCAGCAACTGGAAAATTCCGAACAAAATGAAATCAGAGCATAGCCTTTATTAGTACTTTAGGAAGCCTTGACTTAAGAGTCAAGCAACCTGGGATCTAGTCTCAGCTCAGTCAGTAACCAGCAAACACATGTGCCAGAGGATGCTGAGATTATCAGTGGGTTTGCCCCAGTGGTTGGGCACATGTGCCTGTCTGAAAACTAGTAAATGACTTACAACATTGAAAAAATTAGCATGTTTCTTTTGATCAATCTGTTCTCACATTTTGTAATAACATACTAGTTTTCAGAATAGCTAATAAAATATACATTCAGGATGACATAATTTTGGTGCTAAAACTTTTACTTCAGCAATTTATAAAAAGTTTTCCAAAAGTGGTGACATAATTTCCTGAGTTAGTAAACAAATGTAGTCAAGATCTGGTCACATATAAACTAAGAACTTCTCAGTGTCAAGTTTATACCCTGAGCAAAGCAATGCCATGTAAGACAAGATCTCAAGCTCACAGAGTTTGTATTTAGTCAGAAGGACAAGATTCAGACCACAGATTACTGACCTTGGGTAGGGCGGCGGGTGTATTAGTCTGCTTGGGCTGCCAAAATGATATGCCACAGACTGCGTGGCTTAAACAACAGAAATTTATTTCTCACAGTTCTGGAGAAGCCCAAGATCTAGATGCCAGCAAAGTCGCTTTCATTTTGAGGCCTCTTCTCTTGGCTTGCAGGCAGCCAACACCTTGCCTCTCAGACCTCTTCTTTGTGTGCACATGAAGACAGCAAGCTCTCTGCTGCCTCTTCTCATGAGGAAGGACACTGATCCTTTCCTATCAGGGCCCACCCTTGCCACTTCATTTAGCCTTAGTTACCTCCTTACAGGACCTAACTGCAAATACAGTCACAATGGGAGTTAGGTCTTCAACATATAAATTTGGAGGAGAGAGACACAATTCAGTCCATAGCAGAGGACAAATAACTGGCAGGACTGAAAATACAATAGGAGTTGAGAAGACTAAAAAATAATACTGAGTTGGAGAAATTAGAAAAGATTACACAGAAAACTGTAACTGACGTAGGCTTGAAAAGTTCATAACTTTTAAACTTGAATTCATTTTCTAATCCCAAGACACTGTGTTCAGAAGGATCCTGAAGCCAAATCTGGACTCTGTGGGAAAGAATTCTATAATTTGTATTAATGTCGGGTAAGGGGAGAGGAAGCAGGCATGGAGGAGAGCCCAGCGCGCCCTCTTCCGCCAGTTCTGCTTCCTCCTGCACTTTATTCCCTAAACTATTTCTCCTTTGAAGCCACATCTACTCACCTCTTTCTTCCCTCTCTTCTTCCTCTTTCATCAGCTTTTCTCACTTTTCTTAGTTTTTCCAGCAAAACCATCAGAGCTTTCCTTTCTTTTGGTTTATAAGCCAACTAAACACCATGCCCCATTCAGCCCTAAAAACTTAGCCACACTCCGATTCTGTAACAGTCAGATCCTCATACCTGTTTTTGCTATTTAAGAACCCAGCTGTTTATCAGCATGGTTGCCAGCACACCTACTATGGAGTTTTACTTAGGGTAGGTTCTCAATGAGATAAAAAGATCACGGAGGTCGCTGATGCTGAGAACAAACTGTCTGTACTAATACCTCTCTCAGACCCATAAAATGTGAGAGTAGAAAGAGAACTTAAAAATCAAGTTTAATTTCTTCTTGATATGAAGGAGGATGACAATGACCAAGAAATTTAGTCACTTTCCCAGGGAAAACACAAGAAACTTACAATAGAACCAGGTCTTCAACTTAGAACATCTAAACCCATGCTCTTTTTTTTCCATGCTCTTTTGAGGCATGGTTCTACCCCTACCCTCCTCCCACACAAAATACTTTTGTCTACAGGAGTATATAACATCTTGCAAGTCTGTCCAGTCTGCATTTCTTTTGCCTTCCCTTCCATCTACTCTGCTCCTAGACAGTTTCTAGGAGGCTCTTGCCTTGCAGGTGTATATTTATTAGAGTTCATTTCTTATGCTTTCTAAATCTCTTAACACATTTTCATCTAGCACTGCACATCATGTGGGCCTACTCCTTGGCTCCTCAACACCTGGCATGAACCAGATTGTGCTAATGCTCAAAGAATTCTTCAGTAAAGCCTGTACTATCTGCTACAATGCAGTGGGGCATGTTGGATTTCTAAGGCCCACAAAACCGAGGCATTAATCTTTTGTATATATTAATACATGATAGCTAGAGTTTTCAATAGATCTCATCAGTACTTCAAAGTAGTATATGTTACATCTAGTTAATATTGATATTTGTCAGATACTTTTGAAAATAATAACAATAGGCATCATTTATTGGGTGCTTACCATCTGCCTGGCACTGAAGTGGTTGCTATCTATATATCATCTTATTTAATACTTTGAACAACCCAGAAACTAGGCATTCTTACCTCCATTTTACAAATGACAATAAAGCAGAAGCAATTCAAGAAGTGTGCAATCCCTTAAAGTAATTTTATGAATGAAGTCACAGAGTTCTTAAACTCATTCAAATAAACTCACATCATAAAGAGATCCTTCATTATTTATTCTGTGTGCATACTACTGTGCTCAGAGTCACAGGTTGAAAAACAACAGCCCTCTCCCTTCCAAAGTGTGTATGATATTCAGTTCTACCCGTTTTAAATGCAAAGGGTGTAACTGCCATGCAGTTTGGGTAGATTTCCTAGGAAAACCTTTGATTTTTAAGTCTCTAGTCTCCTTGTGACCAAAGAAGCCCAACAAATTGCAGGGCAGCCTCAAAGATGTTGCCGGGTCCACACCATGACCATGGTTGAACCTATGACTGAGGATTTCATTAGTACTGGCTTCTAACTGCTCTAACTGTCCCAGACAAATTTACATAATTACATGACTGCTGAATATATACTTGAAAAGCCTTCAAAGAAAATAGTTTACTCTCTATAAACATCAGTTTTCACACCTCAAAACCATTTCCTAGACCCTTTATTCCAAATAAAAGCTGCCTGAAAAATGTATACGGGACATCTAAGTGGTTCTTGTTGAGGCTTGCAATGGACGTTTATGCCTGTTTATAAACTTCTGCCATCAGAAATCTTGGTACCTCTGTGGTATCTCACTCTTCCATTTTGATTAGGAGAAAAATGCAAACTACTCTCTTCTCTGTTCCACTTTTGCAAGGTTAGCTAGCACTTTGAGCCAGTAGAAATTGAAAGGTAGCAGCTAGAATGTAATTTACTTCTTTGAGTCTTACTCTTACAAGCCAGTACAATCAGAGAACATTTTTTGCACCAAAGACATTAAGGGAGAATTCCTCTTCAAGTGGTTATTCTTGAATTCATTTATTTTTGACGCACACAATGAAATCCCAATTCCCCTGCAGTGCCTTTGTTTGCTATTTTGTGCACTATCTCCCTGCATCCTGGAATGAACACAAGTTTCAGAAACTTGTGAGTGCCTCTTCAAGACGGACTATTATCACCAGAACTTAACTGGCTGACGATTTTTCAATCACCATTTTTCTGTTTCCATTTCAGAAAGAGTGAAAAATGACAGAAAAACCTCACTTGTAAACAGATTCCATAAAGCATTTGAATCTTTGTCAAATGCACTTCCAAGCAATGAAATTATTTCTGATAAATGGCACTAACTATAATTTATGATGTGGAAAAAAAAAAACCTGAAACATCTCTTCAAATCGCTAGAAGATATTCCTGTCATCTGGGACTCATTTTAAAAGCCAGAGGCAAGGGAAAAGGTGAATTTGCACTGCCCAGGTAAACTACGGTATCTCTAACAAGATGGATGACAAGAGTACAACGAGGCAGGAAACAGCAGTTTCAACCACAAACACTAATTCACACAGCAACACACCAAAGAGGCAGGATAATGTTAATATCATGGCCTCCCCCCTTGAGTCCCATAACCCACAATACACTGGCCACCAGCACTTTATCTAATTGCTCCTTGCCTCCATTTTCTCATCTCTGATATTTTAGAGAAGTATAAAATATAAGTATATATAAGTATAAAACAAAAAGTATAAAATACTTTTTTCATAGGGCTGCTCTGAGGAGCAAATACACTAATATTTCACTCAGTACCTTTCTTCTATTTTGATTAGCAGAAAAATGCAAACGACTCTCTTCTAAAATACTATCATATTGTGTGGCACATAGTAAACACCTGGTATATTTTGACTATTATACACGAAATTGGAGATTACCTAAAGGTTTAGATTAAAAATGACCTATCGCAATGGACTGGCCCTGTTACATCTGATCTTGTGCTCATGCCCACTACTCTTCCATTTTAATAGAGAAAATAATAAAGCCACTCAGCATGATTAATCAATCCTCTTGAAACTGCAACCAGCCTGGAGAAATACCTCTGAAGAACCACACACCAAACTGGCAGACTTTTTCTCTTTATATCTTTCACTAAATTTTTCAAATAAATCTCTCAGTTCATCATTTTCATTTCAAATGTTTTACCTTCAAAATATGTCTCTTTCCCTCTTGTTTTCAAATATAAAATTATATTTGCAGTACTGGATGTCATGTTTTCCTTACACCACAGAATTTAAAAAAATACTTCAATTACAGAAGCAAATGTTTTGTACATATGCCTCTTTGAGGAGAGACCTCCAAAAGGGGCAGAACTGAAGATAAAGAATGCTGCTAGGGTGGCCAGGGCAGAAATGCTTTCCAACAGCTTATGCCTGAGTACATGCACACTCAATACACACAGGCGTTTGTGAACAACCATAGTACAGGGGCATCTAGTTGGCCAGGACTCCCAGACAAACCAGCACAGGAAATAAAAATGTCTCCCTAAATACCAGCGTGCCAGAAGATATGATGAGAAAGAGGTATATCTAGACTATGAAACAACAACATCAAAGGCAAATTTATACTAAGAAGATTTGCCTCCAACTATTTTCAATCTGAAATAAGCCAATATGGGAAAAGATTTCATTTTTAAATGTCCATTACAATTTCACCTGAGTACTAAGATCACCTTTGGAGGAACACAAAAGAAGCGTAAGCCATAGATGCATATTCTTCTCTTCTTTTAACCTAATAATTTCACTCCCAAAATCAGTAAAGAGAAATTAGGCAAGTAATCTGAGATTCTGACTCTAATTTATTCAATAATAAATATACACTGAGGCCCTACAATGGGGGAGGAATCATCCAGAATTGTTGTTTAGTAACCCATTAGATCTACATTTTAAAACTTAGTTATATTCTATTTAAATATTTATAGGCAAAAGAAAACGCAGGCATTTTTTTAAATGTTCTGGCTTTAAAACTATCTTTGACAACTGCTGTAAACCTGAAAAAATTGTTAAAATAGAGTCTTAATTCAATGCAAAGTAACTTCACAGCTGCTAGCTACAAAGGGTTAGGAATTAGGCAAGAGAAACAGGTCAAGTGGAGTGAGAATACTGGCACCGGGGAGTCATAGTAGAGACAGCCACAGGAGTGCTTCTATAATCCTCCTCCAAGTCACTAAGGCCAACCACCTGGTGTCAAAACAGGCTGTTTCTCCTTGTGAGGAAAAACAAAAGTTGCAGAATAGACAAAGAAACAAGACAACGAAATTGGAAGTCATCCGACGGCAAATTATTAATGCCTTCTCTTTGAGAAATTGCAAGCAGGCAGAAAAAGGTCTAACCTGAAGAGAAGGATCAAAGACTGACACAAAAGCTTTGATGCCCAAGTTTCTCTGTAGCCCCAGAACACTGTGGAGCCATAAATGCAGCTGGGAAGATTATTAACTCCAAACAAATTTTGGAATAAATTGGTTACTTAATCCCTGGGAGGATATAGGATTGGGATCAGGTACTGATTAGTTTCCTCCGAAATTTAGCAATGGCATTTAATTTAAAACTAAATAGTTATATTTCCTTGGGTTTTTCTTTTCTTTTTGCTCTTGAGTTTTTATATCTTGAAAGAGTACCAATGTTAGTGATTGGTTTAAATGAATGTTTTATTTGAATGAAAAGTTGATTTCCCAAAAGATAACACTATTGATTAAGTTTTGTGTTATGATGTGAAACTAAGCTATCTATCCCTGGGAAAAACCCAGCTGAGCTGATCAGACAGCCAAAGCCCTGCATTCCTGTATGTGCTAAGACAATGATCCAAACCACTGACATAATGGTCCAAAGAAAAATAAAATGCCTATAAGCCCAACTTTGCAGTCTCCAACTTGAAGCTGCACAACAATCAGCAGCAAGTTAAACAAAATTCTGATTAGCCTATTAATTCACTCATTCAACACATACATTTAAAGCTCAATTTATTTCAGATCCCTTGCTGGGAACCAGATATAGAGATACTAAGAGTCAGTCCTGGTCTCAAAATCACCATCTAGAAATCACAGAACCTTAGGACTTGAAGAAAAGTCATTTTTTTTTCCTGCTATTCATTCATTTGCAATTTCCTTTATAACAATCCTACCATGGTCATTCATAATCTGGTTATACATCTTCAGTGAGAAGAAATCTACTTCCCTGAGAAAAGTTCTTTTTTTGTTTAGAAAAAAAGGTGCAGATAAAATAAATAAACAAACTGAAAAAGTAGCCACATTAATTAAGCATCTGAAATTGGATTTCATGCATTTCCTTTTGCTTAGCAAAAATGTTTGTGTAACTAGGTAAATGGTACATATACAATCACATTGTCAATGATCAGGTATCAAAAAACTGTCTTTAACATAAGACTGTTTAGAATCAAAATATCAAGTCTCACCTATTGATCCCCAGCTGATGATTCTCACAGGCGATATATTTTACAACAGAGATAAATTAAAGCCGGAGGAACCATGATGCAGTGTAAAGCCACAAAGATGACTCCTGGAAGCCTGTTTTCTGTCCAATCTAATTAGGACAGGAACTCAAGTCCCTCCAGGACTCAAGAGGGCCAAGATAGAATATATTATATTTCTATACAATAAGGTAGGGAAATATTACAATATCTTTTTAAATAGAGAGGAAAACTTTTAAATATTGTAACAATGGACTTTTGGGTATGATGGAGACTACCTTTCCACAATTTTTGAAAGGTTGGTTATTGTTGCCATTTTTTTCTTGAATTTAATCTTTATTATTCCTTTGTAGTAAAATACAATTTACCCAGAATGGTTGAAGAATGTTCTTATTCTCTGAAAAATATTATTATTTTAAGGTCACATACACTCTAGAAGGACTTCAAAATATTTAAAAAGGCAATGGAATATTTATTACTAGCTTATGCCAAACAAAATATTGCTTAAATCTTCAGAAGGATTTTAACCATTTCTCTTAACCCTTAGGAAAATTTCTTAACCATTAAGAGCATTTCACCTTTGTGATCAAAAGATTTAGCTAAGTGTCTGGTGCAATGATTTCTTGAATTAATGAATAAATTGGATGGAAGGATGAATAAATGAATAAGTATGTAACATCTTCAAAAGAATAGCAGAGCTACACTTTGTTCAAGTACCATCATCTCAATGACTAAACAGTCCATTCCTAGTTTGTTTTGTCTGCTTCACTAAAGTCTTCATTCTTTTTCAGTAGATAAACGACTTTGAATCATGTAAAATATCATCTATAATTTTTTGTTTATTAGACTATTAGATTTTTTTTCAGCTTTAATTTTCTTGTTACATAACTAACTTTTCTTATTTGTTAATTGGCTATGAAAAGGCATACTTCACCCTAAAGTACAGTATTTGCCTAATGTAATCTATAAAATTTTAGTTACAGTTTGTCATGAAAAATTTTTCAAGTGACACTCATAGAAAATACATTTTCCCTTCTTTAAGTGTGCCATAGTCATAAAGTGAGACTATCTAAATGTAAAAAAAACTTAAAAAGGAGACTGAATTACATTTTTCAAGATATGACAAATATATCAACTTTTATATTTCTTACCTAATTACATTTATTCTTAATTTTCATTTCCATCCATTTCCTCCAACATAAGTCCTCTGTTTGATTTGCTTCCTTTTAATTTTAATTTCCATCTTGCTCACTCCTTTCCCTGCATCCTTTGGCAATGTGATTTTCTCTATAGGTGCTATCAGCATTTATCCATAATTCTCTAAATTAACAATGAAGTTGCCATTTAGCTTACCTGATGTTCAAGATCTTCTCTGACCCACTGCCAGCCAAATATTTACATAGTCAAGGTATTTGAGCTTTTCATTGTATGTTTTGGTTTCTGCATATGTGGACATTATTGCAGCTGATGACTTATCTGAGTAGTCCCTCCTTTGGATATGTGAGAGAACTAAGGGCTGCAACAATGTGCTTTTTCTATTCTGTATACCCACATTAGGACTAAAATGAAGAACAGTATTTCTTTACTAAACTCCAGATAGATAGAAAAGGAGCCACATCAACTTGTACACAGGTTGCAGGGAAAAAAATAATTTTGTTTTTCTCTTCAGGTATTCCTGACTTGCTTTTCAGCCAGCTGCAATATACTGTTGCTTAATTCACAGATTTATTTTGACCCTTCTCCAAGGTTGATGTAATACAAGCATCTCAACATTGTAGCAATTGCAGTACCCTAGAGAAGATTACTTGTGATAAATGAAAGCTAAGCAGGGGTCACTAGAATTTGCAACAGAACAAAACATATCATACTTTCTGTCAAAATGGAAAAAATAGCCTTTAGTTAAGTTACATAACTAAATTTCCAGTTGTTAAATGTTCTTTAGCATATAGTCTTAAAACCATTACAATGACTTCAACAAATGTTCACTCAAGATGCAGGCAGGCTCTTAAAACTTCAGATCTCATGTACTTGATTCTCCTATTCTCCCACATCCCCCAGTCTCCAGCGTTGTTCAGCAGTAACAGATTATAATAACATCATTTCTGCATTTGCCTTCTGTGGTTTGCCATCTGATTCAATAAATGGGTGTGTTAAGCCATTACTTTCAACACACTGAAGCAGTCCAGACACTTGTTCTTCACCAACAATGAGGAATGCCCTCATCTAGTATCATCCTGCACCCCTGAGCAGCCAGAATGCTGCTTAATCTTTCTGTGTGCCCTACACTCACAAGGAAGTAGAACTGACACCCAGAGCACTTTTTTTTTGAAGGAGAAGAAAAGAGAGAAGAGACTTTCCTTCTATAAGAATTTAGGTCAACCAAGAAATTAAAGGGAACTTTTCCCACAAGAAACCACCCTCACTTCTGACATGAACTGCAAAATTGGGGGTTCCTAAAACCACCCTCACTTTCAATAATTTGTTAGAAGGACTCATAAAGCTGACTAAAAGCTATTATATTAAAATAAGCCAAGGGAAGACGCGCATAGAACAGAGTCCACGAACCACCAAAAGTGGAGATTCCATTGTCCTCCCCGCCCCAACCGGCCCCCCAGAGATAGAAATGTGTCATTTTCCCGGTATCAAGGTATGACAGTATGCAGAGATTACTGTCAACAAGTTATTTAAAAAAACTAAAAAAAAACTAAAGAGCGTTTTTAAAATCTTACTTTGTACCAGGTAAAATAAGAGAAATTTGATTTAAAAGGCAAACAAAACAAAACTGTTGGCTGCAAGCAACAAAAAAAGAAGAAATGATTACATAGTCCCCCCTTATCCATGGTTTTGCTTTCTGAGGTTTCAGTTACTTAAAGTGAGGTTAGAAAATATTAAATGGAAAATTGCAGAAATGCACAGTTTATAAAATTTAAATTGGCATGCTGTTCTGAATAGCATGATGAAATCTCACATGGGCCCTCTCTGTCCTGCCCTGGGGGGGATATGAATCATCCCTTTGTCCAGCGTACCCACACTGTGTACACTATCTGCCTGTCAGTCACGTAACAGCCACCTTGGTTATCAGATCTACCGTCATGGTATTGCAGTGCCAGTGTGCAAGCAACCCCGATTTTACTTAAAAATGGCCTCAAAGTGCAAGAGTAGTGATGCCGCAATTTGGATATGCCAGAGAGAAGCCATAAAGTGTTTCCTCCATGTGAAAAGGTGAAAGTTCTTGACTTAAGTAAAGAAAAAAAGTCACATGCTGAGGTTGCTAAGATCCAGGGTAGGAGCGAATCTTCTGTGAAATTGTGAAGAAGGAAAAAGAAATTCGTGCTAGTTTTGCTGCTGCACCTCAAACTGAAAAAGGTACAGCCACAGTCATTCATCTCACTTCATCTCATATGTAGGCATTTTATCATCTTGCAGCATCACAGGAAGAAGAAGGATGAGTACAGCACAATAAGATACTGCGAGAGAGAGAGAGAGAGAGAAAGAGAGAGACAGAGAGAGAGAGAGACAGAGAGACCACATGCACATAACTTTTATTATAGTATATTGTTATAATTGTTCTACTGTATTATTAGTTATTGTTGTTAATTTCTTACTGTGCCTAATTTATAAATTAAACTTTATGTAAACTAAGTATGTACAGGGAGAAACAGTATGTATAGGATTCAGTCCTATTCATGGTTTGGGGCATCCACTGGAGATCTTTGAATATGTGCCCCTCGGATAAAGGGGGGACTACTGAACATGAAAGGTTTGGCCATTTCAATGATATCATTTTATTTTCCTCAGGATTTCAGCCTCTTTCCTTGTATTATAGCTACATCTTTAAAATATACCTTTATACATAAAATGCCCCATCTGAAAATCTTCAGGGGCATTACGCAAACAAGGAGTTGAGATCCAAACTGTTTAGCACGGCAATAATGTGTGGCATGGCATTAACATCTATTTGTCACAACTCTCCACGCGCTGCTCCCTGCCATGACCTAGTTCCTGTGCCACTTTGAATGTATTTCTGAGAATGTCATTCATCACATTATAATGATTTGTTTTCCTGTCTGCATAACCAGTATGCAGGCTTTTCAATAGTGGAGCTATGTATGTCTTACATAGGTGCTAAATAATCATTTCATAACATGTATGTGATGAGTAAAACTTTAAATGAAGATAATCATTCAGTTCATTCTTTTTGAGGAAGATTGTTTTCTAAGCATGCTGACTGGGTTTAAACACGAAAAATAAAGTATAAATCTCCTATGTCCCTTTCAGGAAAATGATATCAACTATATTTTTCATAAACAAGGAAGTTCTTACAGGAAAATGATACTAAAAATATATTTTACATAAACAAAAAGTTTCTTCCATTTTAAAGAAATAGCATTACACAGTGGTTGAAAGGATGAACCTGGGAGCCAGATTGCTTGAGTTCACACCTTGCCTCTATCGTTTACCACCTGTACAACCTCAGATAAGTTATTTAACTTCTCTTTACCTCAGTTATGTAATTTATAAAGAAGATTATTAATGGCACTTACTTTATAGGGTTGTTGTAATCATTAAATAAGCCAACATGTGTAAAGCACTTAGGACAGAACCTAGCATTAGAAAGAGTAGTTTAAGAGTTAAGTATTATTGTCATTATTATCCACATTCAACGTGTTCTAGTTCATCACTAATTACATTGTGTAGAATCAAATAACCCTGGATTATGCTAGGTCCTTCTCCTCTGAGGTTGTTTATTTTCAATATCAGACAACTCTCATACAGTCTCTTTTAAACTGTTTCTTATGGTTGCTAACACTGGCCACACAAAGCATACCTAAACAGGTATATTAATAAAAACCTTCTAAAGCTTCTATTTTCAAATTAACACCAAGGGAGCAAATCTTCTGCATGGATTCCAAATAGCAGTACGCTCCTTTACCAGGCACACAGGAAGATGTCAGATAGTTACTAATTCACTTTCCTCATAAGAGGCCATCCAACCCTTTATTATACTTGGCCCAATTCATGTCAATCTGCCATACTTTTTGTCAAGTCATATAAAGAAGAATGCAGTTGCCTTATTATGGACTTGCTAGAATCCTGCTGGGGGCACAGGGCTCTAATGCAACACATCATTATGTGACAAAATAGCATTAAATTTAACACTGTTGGCTCATGTTAAGAACTCATATCAATTTATCTCCACAATACATTTTGAGTATCCCTTATCCAAAATGCTTGGAACCAGAAGTGTTTCTAATTTCAGATTTTGGAATATTTGCATACATATAAGAAGATATTTTAGGGATGAAACCCAAGCCTAAACACCAATTTCATTTATATTTTATATACACCTTATACACATAAAGTGAAGATAATTTCATACAACATTTTAAATAATTTTGTGCATGAAACAAAATTTGTGTACATTGAACCAACAGAAAGAAAACTCAGCCACCCATGGGAGTAATCTGTGCCTGTTTGGCATGACCAACATTCCTGACTCTGAATTTAGATGCTGCCCTAAGCAATCATTGTCTTACACTTATTCACACATACTTAACAGTAAAAAATATGACATATTATTAATACAGTAAAAAAATAATGTGCTCAGGGTAGCTTGTGGCATCACGTCAACATTCAAAAAGCTCTGGATTTTGGAGCACTTTGTATGCCAGATTTTTCCAATTAGGGATACTCATCCTGTGTAACCTACATTTCATTTTATAGTGTCTTCTAGTAATGCTCGCTTAGGATTGTAGATTAATAAGCATGTTCAATTAATGATTTTTTCATTTTTTTCAAATTAAATCTCCTTCTCACACTAATTTTATTATAATTCAATTAAAGTAAGCCATCAAGTTTTCTTAGCATGATTTGCTCTTTATAAACCCCCTGCCACTTTCTTCCCATTTTCATTGTTTCAATAGGGCCAACTGCTGAAAGGAAGCTGTGGATAAAGAAAAAATGTTTTCTAAACTTCCTATATTCATTTGTTAGCATTGTCATAACAAATTATTACAAACCAAGTGGCTTAAGCAACAAAAATGTATCGTCTCACAGTTCTGTAGGCCAGAAGTCTGAGATCAAGGAGTCAGCAGGGTTGGTTCCTTCTGAGCACTATGAGGGGAAATCTCTTCCATTCCTACCACCTAGCTTCTGATAGTTACCTGGTGTTATTTGGCACTCCTTGGCTCATAGCTGCATCATCCTAATCTCTGCCTTCATCTTCTCACGGCATTCTCCCCGTGTGTATGCCTCTGTGTCCAAATTTTCCCTTTTTATAAGGAAAAAGTCATATTGGATTTGGGGTTCACCCTGCTTCAGTATGACCTCATCTTGAGTAATTACATCTGCAACAACCCTATTTCCAAATAAGGTCACATTCTGAGGTATTGGGGGTTAGCACTTCCACATACGAATTTTGAGGGGACATGACTCGACCCATACATAACACTTTTTAAGTTAAAAAATGCTCTTGGAGACACACCATGTTAAGAAAATCCTTTGGCCCAACTTCCTACGCCCACAGAACAGATAGATGATGCAAAGAGCACGTTAAATTCTTTGACTGGAACCTGCTGGTTGGCTCAAAAATCTCACCTGTGACTCAACACTCAAAGTTTTGTGAGATTTCCTACCAGGTAAGAAGCAAAGAAGCAGTAAGAGCCTTTCTTCTCTCATTCTGTGCTCTTCTCTGATAATTCTCAGAGAATTTGCAGTCAGCAATAAGAAGCAATGCTTGAACAAAGCTTTCCAGGGTATTAGTCACATGTGTTATTGTATGCAACTCTCATAAATAACAATGTGGCAGATGGAAATTTTTGTCAAATATTATTATAAAGTCGTCCTGGATGGGAAGTTAAGCTTTCAGGCTCAGGAGCCAGAACATACAGATTTGGATCTTAGATCCCATGCTTCCTAACTGCTTGACCTTCAACAAATGTGTATGCCCTATTGGGGACAAAAGTGGGGCAATAATAGTATTTGCCTCATAGACTAGTTGTAAATATTAGTAATTTAATATTAGGTCATTAAATATGAAATGTCTGATTTCAGATGAAAAGTGTAGTTTAGCATATCTCAAACAAGAAGCAGTACAATTAAAGTATGCACCTAAACCATCAACACAGTTTTTGCCAACTTAATGACAGCTCAATCAACTACTTAATCAACTGTCAAACTCAGTACTTAAGGGAATCGGACATTTCATGCTTAACATATTTTTACGTTCTCACATGTGTAAAAATTCCTTTATGGCTCGGTATGGAATTCTATATGAAAAATTCCTTTTTGTCACTGTGTTAAAGG
>CAUYRT010019753.1:0-10352 GCA_963574885.1 Lepilemur ruficaudatus
ACCAGCCTGAGCAAGAGTGAGACCCTGTCTCTACCAAAAATAGAAAAAATTAGCTGGGCATGGTGGTGCATGCCTGTAGTCCCAGCTACTCAGGAGGCTGAGGCAGGAGGATCGCTTGAGCCCAGGAGTTTGAGGTTGCTGCGAGCTAGGCTGACGCCACGGCACTCTAGCCCGGGCAACAGAGAGAGACTCTGTCTCAAAATAAAAAAAAAAAAGAGAGAGAAGAAGAATTGCTTGAGCCCAGCAATTTGAGGTTGCACTGAGCTATGATGATGCCACTGCAATCTAACTGGGGTGACAGAGCAAGACTATCTCAAAAAAAAAAAGAAAAAATGTTTATATATTAGAAGCCAAACTGATAGTTTTGGAGAAATTTGGTTAGTGACAGGCAAAATAGTAAGAGGGAAAAAAACAAACTGGGATAATGAGAAAAAAAAAATTTAAACATATTGTCTCATATCTTCTTTAGTTAATTTTTTAGTCCTGTGAATAAATCTGTTTGGTTAGGCAGCTGTGTTTCATTCCTGGAGTTGGTATTGTAGGAACTTTTTAAACAGAAAGAGAAACAAAGGTCGATATTGGGAGCAATTAAAAAAACTATTAATAGTTGGGAAGAAAAATAATTGTTTAGGAGCAGAGATGTAAGGAGGGGTAAAAAAAAGAAGGAAAGATTCTTTAAATGTTTTCCATGTGCCATTTTTTGGAGTCTATTTTAACTTTATATCATTAAGTGAGGCTATGAGGGGATTTTGATCCTATTTGGAAAACTGGAAACACCAATTATAGCATTATCTTCATTGTTTTGGAAGGTTTGATAGTCTCGTTGTTTTAATTGAGTGCACAGATAATCTAGAGGTCTCCTAAGATTGTGTTGTGACTGGCAAAACTGTAAATCATTTCAGGTTGGACTTCAAATATTTCTAAGAATTTTTTATATTTTTTTAAGCATGTTAGTCACTAGTGTCCTTGATGGCAATCAATCAGAGACCATTTCCTTATAACTAAGGTTTTTATAACTGCACTTAACTTTATGAGATTGTCGCCTCCCAGTTCTGGGAAAGTGAGCATATTCACAAACCTTATCGATGAGCTGAGTCCAACTAGATCACCTCTAAACAACCCAGAACCTATAAAAATATTCCATCTGAGGTCCAGAATGGAGGAAACCAGGAAAACTGAAGTAGCCCCCTGAAATCCAGAGCTAAAGGCTTAATATTTTATTTTTAGTTCACAATACTTTACTGTGCTAACTGGTTGCCTGCTTTCTTGGTGGTGTAGGAATGATGGGAAACTTGCCCTTTCCCCCAAAAGTTTGTTGAAAGGTCAACTCACAATTAATGCAGATTAATGAGAGAAAGGTTTATTTGCCATACGCATGGGGAGAATCACAGAGTGAATACCCGATATCCCAGTGGGATCCAGGTATTTTTATGCATGCCTTTTAGAAGGGAGGGGGATATGAGAAGTATGGGTAATTTTGTTTTGGGGCAACCTACAGAATGGGGGAAGACATTTGCATGTTACACATCTGATAACTAGAATTTATATAGAACTCAGGAAAATCAACAAGAAAAATCAAACAACCCTATCAAAAAGTGGGCAAAGGACATAAATAGAAACTTTTCAAAAGAAGATAGACTAATGACTGAGAAACATATGAAAAAATGCTCAACATCTCTAATCATCAGGGAAATGCAAATCAAAACCACAATGAGATATCCCGTATCTCCAGTGAGAATGGCCTTTATCAAAAGGTCCCAAAACAATAAATGCTGGCATGGATGCGGAGAGATAGGAACATCCATACACTGCTGGTGGGACTGCAAACTAGTGCAACCTCTGTGCAAAGCAATATGGAGATACCTCAAGAAGCTACGAGTAGAACTACCATTTGATCCAGCAATCCCATTACTGGGCATCTACCGAAAAGAATAAAAGACATTCTATAAAAAGGACATCTGCACTCAAATGTTTATAGCAGCACAATTCACAATTGTAAAGATGTGGAAACAACCCTGGTGCCCACCAATACCTGAATAGATTAATAAAATGTGGTATGTGTATACCATGGAATTCTCAGTCACAAAAAAACAATGGTGATATAGCCCCTCTTGTATGACCCTGGATAGAGCTAGAACCCATCCTTCAAAGTGAGGTATCCCAAGAATGGAAAAACAAGCACCACATGTACTCACCATCAAATTGGTATTAACTGATCAACACTTAAGTGCACATGTAGTAGTAACATTCATCAGGTGTAGAGCAGATGGGAACGGGGAGAAGGGATGAGCATACACACACATAATGGGTGCGGTGTGCACTGTCTTGGGGATGGACATGCTTGAAGCTCTGACTCGGGTGGGCCAAGGGCAATATACGTAACCGAAACATTTTCACCCCTGAAATACGCTGAAATAAAAAAATTAAGAAAAAATAAATAAAATGGATTGGAGTATGGGGATAATCACCAAAGGTGACTGATCATGGAATACTTTTTGGAGGAAGTAGAACCTAATCTGAACTTGAAGAAGGCTATAATTTAGGAAAATGGCAAAGAGGATGAGGGTGTGTAGGGCATTCCAGGCTGAGGAGTAAACAAAGGTGTGGTGTTAGAGATATTTGTGGTTTGTTTAGAAACAGCGAATACTCTGTTGAGCAGCAGCTGAGAGGTAAGATTTACAAGGCCTTGAATGCTAATCTAGGGAACTTGTATTTGATCAATTGCATTGTGTGTTTCACAGAGCCTTAGGGCTATTCAGAAGAGCTCTAATATTTGAAAAGATAATTGCTGCAGGAGGGGACCGTAGAGGGAGGTGAGTGGGGAGGCTAAGCAGGCAGGAACCTGGGCCTTCCATTTTCACTTTGACCAACTGATCTCACTTTTTCTACTTATATTGAAGGATCATGCAAGATTTTATTTGGAAGAAAGTCTTCTACTGCTTAAAAAATTGAAAATCGGCTGGGCACAGTGGCTCACACACCTGTAACCCCAGCACTTTGGGAGGCCAAGGTGGGTGGATCACTTGAGGTCAGGAGTTCAAAACCAGCCTGGTGAACATATTGAGACCCCGTCTCTGCAAAAAAAATTTTAAAAATTGAAAATCCCTACTGTAGGTAATAAAAGCCATTTAAAGAATTTTGAGCATAGAATATTATAGAATTAGCACCCCAGAGAGTTGATCTTGTTACCAAAAGTTCAGCACTTGTCCCCGAGACCACATCAGAAGAATGAAGACAAGTGGTTTGAGAAGGAAAGAGTTTATTAATTTGCCAGTAAATGAGGAGGTTGGCAGACTCCTGGCTCAAAGTACCAATGCCCTGCTTCTGAGCAGAAATACAGAGCTTTTAAAGATTCTGATCAATCCCATGTTCGGTTAAGACAATCTCGTCACCTCTGCCCAGACAATTCCCATGAGCCATACCCTGTGGCATAAAGAACAAAAGACATTCCTCTGCCTTTCCCCACAACTGGCCTGAGGCAGGGATGCTGTTCCTAGTTCTCCAAAAGGAGTGGGGCATGTTTTAAAGAGACATAAAAGATTTTTGTCATTATTTCAAGCCATTTCTCAGTTACAATCTCATCCAGTATGTAACCAAAGCTGGAATCCTATTTAAACATCCTTGACCTTATTTCCTTAAGCACTATTCCTGTGATTGAAAAACCACAACTTTACTTGATAATACAGTCCCCTACTGGACACCTCTAACTCAGGGGATCTGAACATGGAATTTACAGATCCATTAGAGGTACCATGGGAAAACTATAATATCTTTATTTTCCCTAATCACTAACTGAAATTCACCATTTTTTAATTATAAATGTAGGCAACAAACCTTAGTTGTCTATTATCAATACTTAAAAAATAGATATTACAGGCCACTTTAAAATCGGTACAGATATCTATAATTTTTTAAGATTTTAAAAATTATATTTCAATATAATTAATTTCCTGTGTAATCTTATGAATTTCATTTCATGCATTTAAAAACATTCTTTTTTATTTTTTCATCTGAAAATATTAAGGGGGTACAAATGTGTTTGTTACATGGACACCTTGTATAATGTTTAATTTGATTTTTTAATGTGCCCACCACCAGAATAGTGTTCATTGTACCTGTTAGGTAAGTTTTTACCCATCAGTCACCTACCTCCTACCCTCCCCCTTCTTGGTTTACAAGTTCCTTTACATCTCTTTGTGCCCATTGTTTAGCTCCCTATCTCAGGAATAGACAAACACCACATGTACTCACTAATAACTGGGTACATTTAAAAACATTCTGAGAAAGGTTCATAGGCTTTATCAGATTTCCAAAAGGGTCCAAGGTACAAAACAATATTATGAAACTCTGTATTATGCTTATGAAGTTGTTTTCTGGTTATCCAAAATTTATCTTCTCTTAATAACTTCTCATAATCCCTACATTTCTCCTCTACAGCTACATAGAATAAGTCTAATACTACTTCCTCCGTGCAACAGTTTATCAAATATTTAAAGACAGCTATCACATGTCTATAGGCTTTTCTTATCAAAGTAATTATCCCACATTTCTTCATCTGTTTCTCAAAAGATATGTCAATGGGTTTTCTCATCATTCTGACCAGCTTCCACAACATACATGCTCCACTTAACCCATCTTTATATATATCTTTCCAAAATTATGATGGTTATATCTGAACAAATGTCTAGAAAGGGAAGTTTTACAGACAGGACTGGGATTCTGTCTTAATAGTTTCAGTAATTCCTTGTCCACAAGTTATAATAACTTGATTTCATGGACTAAGATACAACCGATATGGTCATTTACGGTCATTTACTCTCTCATTTTATGAACACCCTGGGAATCAGAAAAGGTGAATCTATTTAAGGCAGTATACTAAAGTGGTTAAATGGGGCTAGGCAGGTCTGGGTTTGTATCTTATTTCTACTGCATAATAGCTGGATGACTTTGGGAAAACCACTTGATCTCTGAAATTGTTTTTTTTTTCTTTTGTAAAATGGATGAAATAATAGTTTCATAAATTTGTGTTGATTAAATGAGGTGATGCAGTAAAGTGCTTAGCATGGTGTCTGGTATATGCCTGTTAATGTCAATCAAAATAAGATAAACATTACCCTCCTCATTATCTCTTCTGGCCCCTGGGCACCTCTTCTTAATCTCCATTTTACCATGATTTCACTTCTTCTTTCTAGATCCAAAATTTGAATGTGTTCCACTAAATCTAACTATTTTCATTGCATGACTTGCCAAAGGACCCACCTGCTCCTCAGAGGCTCACTTTGCCTTGAATGTCTCCAGGAAATTTAAAGAAACAAGCTACTAAGACTGGAAATGATTTCTAACTAAGGTTTTTGTGGAAATGTGTTGCCAGTGGTTATCAGCTTTAAAAAGTTCAAACTATATCCTAAATAATTAACTTTCTCTTAATCTGTTAGAATAAAGTCTCACTTCCAAATCAACTTACTGAGCCTATTTATCAGTGTACATCTCCTCTTCTCCCCATAGAAGGGAGTCCTGAAAAAGTTATCAGAAGGCTAATAAAGGAAGAAGTAAGAGAAGAAAGTCCTTTAAAAATATGAAATAGGACAAGCAAGATAAGTTATATATATACATTTTTTTCAGCCTGTATCATTTCAAGATAACAACTTTCTTAAGTTCAAATTCCACCATACAAAGTAATACACCCTCTAATTTTCTTTAAAACTTCCGTAGACTCAGTCAGATGTTTCCCTGTTACAGGGCCCCAGGGTTTGCATGGAAATCCTGCATTCTTTGAGTTTACCTTGTATGTTTGACATACAGGACTTTGGTTATTTCCACATACATACAGGCTTTACTTTTCCAAACAGAACAGTCATAATCATTGTATTCTCTCATGTTGTACATCTTCCACAATGCCTAGCACAGTGCAGAGGCCACTGTCCGTGCTCACTAAAATTTTTAATTGCCCTTATAATCAAACAACCAAGAATTGAATGTCCCTTTGGGCCAAGGCTTGGTTAGATGTTGAGGTGAGAGTGGGGTAGGAACCACATGGGTGGCAAATGGTAAGTGTAAGAGAGTCCCTAACCTCCAAAATACTTAGTTTCACTAGGGAAAGAAATAAGGAAAATATAAAAAATAAAAATTATAGGAAATTCCCTTCACAATGTGAGCTATTTTCTCTTGAAGTCCTAAACAATAAATCAAATTCTAAGTAAATATTCTTCCATCCTTTCTACCTGGGTTTCTTGCACTCGTGGTCTCTCTCTTCCCCCTCCTCCCGCCTTCCCTCCTTCTAACCTCCACTCACCCAAATGCCAAATTGCTGTAATATATCTTAAACATTGATGGTTCACATACCCTAAATTGTTCATTGTTCTCATTCCTTTGCTACTCCTATTTCACTATTGAAACACATATCCCCTTTCACATGTAAAATTCAATGAGCTAAAGGGAAAAAAGAAAATTGCAGGATTTAAAATTTTACTATACTGTATTTTTGGAACCATTTGTCTTTTTTAATAGCTTTATTAATTCAAACAAATGAATCTGATACGTTGGGAGGAGAATTACTGGAGCCTTTGAAATCCCATCATGAAGGTACTTACTCCTCTGGTAGGACTATTCCAATTCCCTTTTCTTGGCTGTGTTTTACTTGAGGATTATTAGCCAGGGCCACCTTTTATCTTCCATATGGGGTTGCATCATTGAGTACAATGAAAGAGTGTGCTAACCTAGGCATTTATCCCATAAAACGTCAAACCCATTAGATGCTAAATAAATGAGTGTTAAATGTAGAATAAAGGACACGAACTATTATATATGAACACAATAATCCTTTAGCAAAAACAACTAACTGCATACATAAGCAGTAGGCTGAATGAAGACGAGTCCTGAAAGTTATATGCTACCCAGTGAGGTTCAGAGGCATCTGGAATGTTTCTTCTACTCACCTAGGGACAGCTTCTTGAAGAAGATAGGCCTCTCAGGAGCTACACACGTAAAGACTGAAGAGCCCTGAGAACATTTCAGGCATGTGCTATGGCTTGGGAAGGAGAATCAGGGGTGAAAGTAACATATTTAGATTTGAAAGAAAAAAGAATCACTTTGCCAAACATGTTTTTCCTTTCAGTGCTCAAAGTGAAAAAGGAAATGCAATCCATATGGTTTGGATTCATTTATGCTCAATTATAAAGAGTTTCGAGACATTTTCTAACCTCTCAAGTTTTTAAGCCCTTTTTCTCCCTGAAGAACAGGAAGTCTTAATTTCCCTAGCTTAAGGGAACTTGAAAACTAAGCGATTTATGTTGGATTTAAACACGAGAGTTCATGAGTTTAAATTCAGACCGACTTGGTATAATTCAATGTACAAACTGTTACAAGTGACGTGTTTCTCTACCCTCAGTGTGATCTCTTTCAGAGCAACTCCGATTTTATTTTTGTCTTTAAATGGAGGAGAACATATTTTGAAATAAGAAAATACAGGGGATTCAGAATTTACAGTTGGGTTACTGATGGCTTCAGCCCAGTTGTGCATCAGAACAAATCACCTCCATATGTTAGCATAGCCCTGTTTTTTTGTGTTTTTTTTTAAATTTTATTTCTTGCATCTGCAGCAGGAAAAAATCCTAGGATATGTTAGTAAACAAGCATACTATTTGATTTTTAAGCCTTATGCAATCACTTTGATCAAGAGGACTCTTCCACACAGGGCTGGGTTTTTTACTGACTTTTCTCTAATGTGCCCTAATTTTTAAATTTTTATTTTGTACACCACTAAGAATTACCTTATACATTGAAATACACAGTTATTTATTTCTACTCTAAGTCATATGAGCTGTACTATTTTAAGAAGGTAATAAAAAGGGAAAGGTCAATCAAAACAGAGACTTAGACCAGTGATGGGACCACAAAGATATTGTTGAGTTTGCTTTGTTTTTGCCACAATAGTTAACCCTAGATGTTGAGCTTTAGGCATGCCACTTCACCCTTGTCCCTCAACCCAATTTCTAAAGAGATACATAGGATTCTAATTTACTCGTGCATTTCCTCAGTTTCCATTCTGCTATTACTCTTTCCAGTGTGGAATCTGCAGTTAGCAATAGGCTAACCAACCTTGGGCAGTTGTGACCATGGGAAATATGGTGACTTATTCATTTTGTATGAAACGTACCATCACCAAAGCTACACCTTCACATTCTCCACTGGCTTCTCAGTCACTCTTAGGTTCAAAACAAAACAAAACAAGAAATCTTTAATCTCAAGTTTCGAGTCCCTGTGTGGTCCAATTGTCCCAACAGAGATAATTTTTTCTCTTTCCCATTAGAGCAGTTGGGTCCAAGTGCTCTATCTGGTATCATTGCACCTGCCTAGAAATAAACAGTAGGGATACTTAGATGTAGGTCTCCTGGAACCCAGATATTCTGTATCATAATTAGGACTACTGCCACAGTTCACTGTGAATGTTATCCACTTACATTGGCGGAAGGAACTGTTTTCTTAGAATAGCCATAGTGCTGCTTTTTTTGGTGAGCCTGGAGTCGGGTAGTGGGGTTGTTGTGTGGAGGTCTGGCTGTGATTAGAGGGAGAATGATCAGTATTAAACGAGGGCTAACTGGATTGGTGGCTTTGCACTGGACCAAGGTGAATTGTAATAATATATGATGTGACTAGAAGTATATCAAGCATTGTTAAAACATGATTTAATTCATCTAATCCTAGGAATTATGCTTTCAGGTAGATCTTGTTTTTATCTACAATTTAACAATTGAAAATGGAAGCTGGGAGTGATTCAGTTGCTTGCTCAAGGTTGCATTTTGAGTAAGGTATAGGTATAAGAATCAAGCCCAGTTCTCTGACTCTGACTCCAAGTCCAGTGTTCTTTGTTTTAGTCTACAAGATACCTTAAATGACTACTTGTACTGAGTATTTTGAAGGATGATATAATGAAAAAAATATGATTTCTTTCCTTTTTCAACTCTCTCCTTTCAGGATATGGTTCTCTTTTACTCAATGTAAGGTTTTCCTTTCTTAGTGAAATAGTCCACATTTTTAGGTCTTTCACACTTTTGGAACAAATGCTCACCAAAAGTTGTATGTTTGTCTATCTCATCACTCAGCTGTGGATAGAATTTAGCTTCAAAAGATCAATTTGCCTAAGAGGTAAATTAAATGAGTGGCAGCGACTATAAGTCCTAAAGCTCACTATTGAATATGCTATTGTTGGAGTCCTTATAGTATATCCCATGGAAAAATCATTATAGGAAAAGAAATACACAAGAGGATGTTTCAAACCTTCTGTCTCTTTGTTTCAGCTCCCAGATCTGAAGAACACCACCCTCCCACTTGGCCCCAGTGGAGACCTTGGGGGGATAGGAAGGGGGCAAAAACTTCGAACAGGGTTCTCAAGGATGATCTAGTTCAATCCAATCTTTTAAAATAAATGAGGGAGTATTGTGTAATCGTTAAAACATCGGCTTTATTTATCGATTATACCTCAATAAAACTGGAATTTTTTTAAAAAACACCAGCTCTAGAATCAGACAGACCTGAGTTTCAGTCCAGTCTCCAGCACTTTCCAGTTGTGCAACCTTGAGCAAGTTTCTTAACCTCTCTGAGCCATGATTTCCTCATCTATAAGGATAGTAGTAACTATTTCGTGGGCTATTTGTAAGTATTAAATAAGATAATATGCATATATTATTGTATAACATGTGTATATAATAATATGTATATGCTGCTGAGCTTAAATACAGATGGGTGGGGCCAATAATCACCCAGGCATCTCCTTTTATAAGTTATTAGTATAGGAGAAGGTTTAGAGGATATAACATATTTAGAAAAGAATTGGGAGGCATAGAATGAAGAAAAAGAGCTTTCTGGGCTTATGCATTGCTGAAGGTATTATTCCAATGTATTGTTTATTTATAGAACCTTGAATTAAGAAGTA
Organism: Lepilemur ruficaudatus; assembly: GCA_963574885.1. Taxonomy (NCBI): domain Eukaryota; kingdom Metazoa; phylum Chordata; class Mammalia; order Primates; family Lepilemuridae; genus Lepilemur; species Lepilemur ruficaudatus. Next base: position 9,932 of record CAUYRT010019753.1, read on the forward strand.
AAATTGACAGGGCATTTAAATTGACCCTTTCTCAAGAAAGGACCACACCTAACCTAGCCCAGAAGCCTGATGATAGTTGAACAACTGGTTATTTGGCTGCAACTCCTAGGTCAGTCTAGTTCGGATGAGCTCTTTATTTTTTTTTTTTTTTTTTGTGTTGAGACAGAGTCTTGCTCTGTTGCCCAGACTAGAGTGCCGTGGTGTCAGCCTGGCTCACAGCAACCTCAAACTCCTGGGTTCAGGTGATCCTCCTGCCTCAGCCTCTCGAGTAGCTGGGACCACAAGCATGTGCCACCATGCCCGGCTAACTTTTTTTCTATATATTTTTAGTTGGCCAATTAATTTCTTTCTATTTTTTGTAGAGACGGGGTCTCGCTCTTGCTCAGGCTGGTTTCGAACTCCTGACCTTGAGCAATCCGCC